>JAVJAQ010000040.1:0-280037 GCA_032362365.1 Zygogramma bicolorata | reverse complement strand
GGGGTAAACCGCAGGAGAAATGTTGTACACTAATTCCCCTGAAGACCAGAAGTAATACCTCTAATTCCCCAAACAATGCCTCTAATGCCCGAGTAATGCCTCTAATTCCCTTGTAATGCCTGTAATACCCCAGAAATTCCCGTGTAATACATCTAATGCCTATGTAATTCCCCCATAATACCTCTAATTCCCCAAAAATTCCCTAGTAATGCCTGTAATACCCGACTAATTCCTTCGAAATTCCCTGTTAGTTTTCACGAATTCCTAATGAAATCGAATTTTTTTCATCTTTCCTCAATAAAATGATGGCTATTCATTACGTCATCAAAAAAACATTGTGGAAATCCTCATTGTGAGCTTTGTCAATGGCGCCTACTCGAAATTATTTGAAGCGATAAACGGATCCGCAGCTTTTGAAGAAAAAGTAAGGAAGCCAGGAGCAGTGGGAAATTTTATTACTTTTCCCACCACCATGGTGCTAGTGGCATGAAAAAAAAATTCTAAACAATATATGATTCTCAGGTAAATTTAATGAAAAATATCGTCAATTACAAAATTCCGTGCTGGCACGACTTTCCTTTTTCGACTGCTCCTTCCACGGAAACTTGTCGTGTACGCACCAAAAAAAGCATATTTTCTCGACTTCTAGTGAAATATATATACTATTATTGAAATCCTGCATATTTTGCTGCTCCATTCGATAGAACATTATCTTTTTCAACGATAAAACATACTTATGTTAGGCTTAGGAGCCATGTTTCTCCAATTCAATATGGCGGCATTATTATGTCATCTTGACCAATAAGATGAAGTGGAAAAAAAATCACAAATACTTAATTTTTTCAACCATGCACTCACTTCAAATTTATTATCCAACATTTCATTCATAACTTGAATTTTCTCGAAAATCTCAATAGTCTTTCCCGAATTTCGAAATTGGAATGCATACTGAATAATATACTATTCGTTTCATTTTTCCCTTCATACCTTTGATATTTTTTTTTATACTACTCCTTCATGGGAAAAATACTTCGAAGTTACGTTTAAAATCTTTAATACCTACCTACTAGTACGTAATGCTATTTGGGTCGAGATTTGGGTTAAGTACCTATCTTCATACCAAATGCCATCGACTTCGATCAAAGTCCTTCAATGCAATCATATTATTGTTGAAAATATCGGCGTCAATGAACTATAGTCTCATTCCGATATTTGATTGTCAACTTTGCAAACATTTGATTAACGCCCTGTGCAATAATTTCGCTGTCAATCGTTATCAAGCTAGGCATGTTGTGAGAAACTTCTAGGACAGCTGTTTTATATGAAAAATTATCAAAAGGTAATTAAAATTGATTCAGATTCTATAGTTTGCCTCGTAAACGAGAGAATGCGTCTTATTCTACCTACCTCTCATGAAGAAATCATTTAGGAAGTGCCAGTTTTCGAAAAAGCCATTTCTTTCGCCTAATTTAGTACAAATACATCTTCCATACATTAATCGAAAAGAAGATTATTTACCTTCAGTGATCGATATCCTCGGTTATAATAATTGCACGAGTGCATAAAAATTACCGATAATTTTGCAAGAAAGCGTGATATCTGAAAATTGCAAGTTAGTCGAATGCAATTTGTATAAGATATCACGCTTGAATGCAAAATTATTTGGTCATTTTTGTGCACGAATTTAATTCATTGGAATATTTCACGAGTAAAAAAATTCTCAAGGAAATATTTTTTTTGGTCATTTATACTTTCCTCTATAGATTGTATGGAGTACTCACCTAAACGCGAAATGTTTTTCTATTTTTCAAGTCTATCTGACATTTATTTGTGTTGTGTATTGACGTCTAGCGATACGGTTTCAAATGTGTTGTTATGTATATAGTATATATAGTATATAGTTTTCGGTAATTGCATTGCTCTTATGGGACATTTTATATATGAGGGAATTATTCACAATAATTCACAAATCTAGTTGAAATATTCTTAACGACAAATCTCGCAAAAAATTTCAGAATGACAAATGACAAGTGCTAACTTGAGTTCATGAGTTCGCCTCTTTCGCGCGAATTCGACTGTTTTCGGGTGTTATCGTATTGCTGGCAAACAGTTGTCCGAACCAGTATTTTCAGAGAGCATTGAATACGTGATATTCTATCATGATGGTCGTTCTTCCCTAATATTTGCCGCTTCATATACATTATAATAGGTCTCGTAATAGGTATTTATATCCATAGAAACTGAGGTTTTTGGAGGGGTCCCTATTCCAGAAGTGATCAAAAACACTATCAGAATGCAGGGATATTCATTTTACAAGAATTTAACTTGATAATCAGTTTCATAATGTTCGAGATGCTGAAAGTATAAATTTGAATTTGATAAATACGACACTGAAAAAGAAAAAAAACATTCCCGTGAAATTCCTGAATGGTGAATCAGATATTGAAGTTCATTGAAATAATTTTATCTTTGGCTTAGAAATGTTTCTCCCTGTTAGGTACTTCATCATAAGTACATTACATCCGTATATCGTTATAATATAATTAACGAATTCTACAGATGCATTAGCAATAACAGAATGAGATGAGTTATCAGTCTCTATTTATCTCAGGAACAAGATTATCTGAAGTTTTCAATTAACTATAAAGTGTCTGAAATACTTAAATTATTGTTTTTTGCACATGGATTGCCAACACATTAAGATCTTGAGAAAGGGTGTTATTTTATTCTTGGTTTTCTTCTGGAACGTATTGATGAAAATTATATCAATAAAAATGATAATGGGAAGGAAGTAAGAACGGGGACGATTTCAACTGCGTTGATCTTCCATACATACATTGTAGTGAAATAACCCTCCGTACTGCAATCCCTTGATTTAGAAGCCAAACAATCAAATTTCTATTCATATATCAGTGAACTAGGCTCACAAAGTATGATATGATTTTTGGTGATGAGCTTTCATACCGATTCGTGAAAAAACAGACACCTCCAGTTATCAATCCCACTATTTTGATTACAAAAAAATACCTACAATTATCTCGAAATTCCTAAATAATACCTCTAATTCCCGAGTAATGCCCTTGCAATTCCTCTAATTCCCGAGTAATGCCCACGCAATTCCTCTAATTCCCGAGTAATGCCCTTGCAATTCCTCTAATTCCCGAGTAATGCCCTTGTAATTCCTCTAATACCCGAGTAATGCCCGAAAAATTCCTGTAATTCCCGACTAATTCCTGCGACCTGTACACCAAAATTCCCTTGCGGTTTCCCCCTCGCATCAGATCGAACTGAACTTGGCACGTGCATACCATTTGCATAATTTATATAAGGTAACACCGCGAAGATTTTCCATTCGTTCCTTCTATTCGAATGGGCTGCGTTCAAGTTTCAATATGGCTGCTATAAAGTTGAGCACGTCAAACTTGAAGAGATTGATCGACTGAGAAAGTTCGAGATTTCCGGTTGTGATATATTTGTAATGAAATTATTATTCCATAATATATCCTCACAAACGTTTGCTTGAGGATTGAAATACAAATCAAGTGGGAAAACCAAATCAAAATCAAAATCGAAATACCGAATATGAAATATGAGTCAAAAAAAATTTTAAATAACTATTTTTGACCCATATTTCATATTCGATATCTCGATTTTTGTAACATCAGTATTTTCTTTGACCAAAAATTTGGTTTTGATTTGATTTTCTCACTTGATTTGTAATTCAATCCTTCCGTTCTTAGCAACAGGTTTCAATAGAGTTAATAATATAGACAGACAATGGAAATCCGAACCATTACCATTCATATCCTCACAAAGTAATCTCTTTTCTTTCTCTCTGAATAGCAAAACAAACTTCTGATTCAGTGTTTTTTGAAGGTTAGACTAAAATGAATGACATTCAGAAACTATTTCATATTTCACCAAGTTCATGATACCCCATACTATTATTTTTACCAAGTCATCGTTAATTTTATTGAAGTGAATGTTTCTTTGAATTTTTGTTTCTCTGGTATGGGTACTCTGGAAGAGAAACTATTATGAAGAGTACTGTCGTCCGCAAAACTATGTACTGAACAAGATGGTTTCTCGAGCAAATAATAGAAGATAAACATGTATAATATTGTCAAAATACCAGTTGGTAAATATCAAGACTCGATTCATCAAACAACTAGGCGAAGGGGGTTGGTAACAAGGCCTGAAAGTATCAGGGATATTTCAAAACCGACTTACATATTTTTTTCTGCAATAACTATTTTAGTGATTCTGTAGAAATTGAACAATAATCAAGAAAACTACATCGTCAGTAAGCTTATTTGAGGACTGCAGAATTCTGAACAAATCGAAAAATTGGACGATACGTCTGAGCCAGTCTAAAACACCTACACATTAAGTTAATGATCAACCCTCGTCGGAAAACAACTACTCCCATTGCTAAAACCACGGAGAGCGGTGATCAATTCAGTTGCCGTAATTAATCCTTAATCATTGAGCTTCTTGGCTCATCGGTACACATTTCTAGCAATGCGTAAGTCGTTAATTTTCCATAATAAACAATAGATCCCGTACATCTATTATGAAAAACATATTCAAGAGTTTCTTCTGGGAAACACTGGCACGTGTCGGATATGATTCAACTCCTTTCGTAATATAAGCAAGGGAAGAAGTTGTTTCTCGACAAGTATTAGCTTATGCCATTTACTCATTGCGTAAGTATCCAAGACTGTCTTGGTTACGTTTTATATTTCGCAAGTTTTGGAAGTGTTGCAGCAAATTTTCTTGCCCCCATGCGCTGTAGGAACTCTTCGATTAGCTGTTGCACTGATTATATTGCATTGGCAAGATTTATTGCCGCAATACTTATTGCCGCAATGCTTATTGCCGGTGCAATTCCAGTGAATATTTCCATCGTATGTTAAAAATTTCATATGAAGCGGGACATTTTCGATCAATTACAGCGATAAATTCCCGGCGGGACATTTTCGGGCTGGTAAATACCCGGTAGGTATCGAAAAATACCCGCTCGGTCCGTGTATTTATAGTAACGATTGTTGTCTTGACAGGCATAAATACTGAATTTCAAACGTCGTTGTTTTAACTCCGGAAAGAAACCTGATATTTTTCCATTCAATTCATGTTGTCAGTAAAAAAACTGCATTTGGTTATTTTCATTTGCTAAAAGAGCCCTCCTCATTCGGAGTCGGGCTCTTTCGACAAAATATGAAAATGAACTCATGCAG
The DNA here is from genome assembly GCA_032362365.1 of Zygogramma bicolorata. Lineage (NCBI taxonomy): Eukaryota > Metazoa > Arthropoda > Insecta > Coleoptera > Chrysomelidae > Zygogramma > Zygogramma bicolorata. The sequence continues at coordinate 274,800 of JAVJAQ010000040.1, read as the reverse complement.
TTTTTAGACAACATGCTTTCATGGAAAATTTTCGGTAATTTTGAAGCACTCGTGTAATTACTCCCGATAATTATGGTTACTTTTGATAGTGCCAACTCCATTAAATGTATCTAGATAGTCACATAACCAATAATTTCAGTAGAAAAAATGAAGTCGTCACATGTTGCCTCTAGGTTCATTTTCTTTCTTTCACTGGTGAGTGATAATTCATTATCACTCTTATTCGAAGATGTTGGTACCAATTCAAATTATTATTGTCTGGTAACTTGAGAAATTGGTATGCCTGATTGATGACGGAACATTTCCGACCAAAAGGATTTATATTTCCATGTTTAAAGCAGACTTGCAATAATAATTGCCGGCAATAAAATTTATTTTTTTTCGAAAGAAATAATGGTGGTGAATTTTGTCACAAAAATCAACTGTAAATTTTTTGCAAAATGGCGAAATTTATTTATATCGATCATTTCCTCTCATAAGATTCCTGACTACTTATTCTCTTCCTCCATTTTATCGTAATTAGTTTTTATTTCCTATCAATAATTTCCACAAAAATCAGCTTGTTTTTTTACAGAGAATCGTCCAAAAATGTTTTCTATTCTGTCGTTTCCCAAGCGTCCTTCGCTTTCGTTGGCAAATGTGCCAGAAAAACATAGGATTCAGTTGGATTTAGGATGTCTTATCGTGCCATTTTGTTTTCCGTCCAATTTAAATAGTCTTATCGAGGATATACTTTCCCCTCCGTTTGCAAATTTTTTCGTCGCCATCCGGTAGGGCTGCTCGAAAGGCCCGTTCCACCCCCAACCATATTGATCGCCGTGGTGGGAGGCATTGTTAGTTTACTTTCAATCTGATTGCGGTAGACCGTTTTGACGGAAATTTCATTATTGAATCATGCGGATTCACCGACTCGATCTTTCCTCTCAGCTTATCACTTTATTCGCTCGGAAGGACGGCGGATTGAAGTCGAAAAAATCTTTATGCCACTGCGAGCGTCCGTCTCGGTGAGAAATTGCCGTGCTTTCATCTTTCCGAAAAATTTAACGGAAACATCGCAGGCACTTATTCCGGCCGATTGGAGTGATGAAACCTTTTCGGAGTCTTTCATGCCAATTTCACGAGGAAAAATTTTTCACTTGAGTGAAAAATCCACTGAGACGAGCATCGCCTTGCGAGGCATATTAACATAATATTAGCTAATGGAATATTGATAACGCGCTTCACTTCGCGAAGAAAATTATCTGTTTGATCTGCATGGGTCTTGTGTGTTATTAAATAATAATAATAATTGTTTATTCACTAGTAAAATCAGCAACAATACATAACATAGAAAGAGAGTAAATAAACAGGAGAGAGATCACGAAGCTCTAGTGAAAAAACTATCGCTTGTATGTGATGAGGAAAAAAAGCTTACACCTAATTTTGACAGACATACAATAAATAAATTCAAAATAATTCAATAATTCAATTAAATTTTTTTTAAGTAGATTTGTCGTGTTGAAGGTTTTTAGTCACATTTGGGATAATTTGCTCTGTTCGGGTAGATGTCACATTTGGGTTAATTACATAGTTTGATAATAATATACATATATCTTCAAATATAAATACACAAAGATGAGAACTATTACAAGTATATATAAAATATTTCATTTCTATATTTTACTATAGCTTCAGTCTCAGAATTTGGTCGACAAAATCATGAAATAACTTTCTTTCAGACAGTAAGATCCAATTCCTAAATTTTTTTTGTATATTTATGAACTATCTATGTTCCTGATGGCTTCGGGTAACATATTATAAAGACGTGGTCCAAGATAATTTGAACACCGTTGCCCTATTGTTTTTTCTGATCGTGGAAGCTTAAGCTTTTTATTCCTGGTGTCGTATTTGTGCTCAACTATTTCCGTAGGGATTTTGTTCTTTTTCACCTTGAGCAATAAATTTAGGCAGTACAGCTGTCTCACATCGCACACTTTGGCATCTTTGAATAGACTGCCACTGGAATATGTTAAGACTCTTCCGTATATTATTTTAAGAATCCATTTCTGTATAACATTCAACTTTTCCAAGTAACAGTCATTTACTCCCCCCCATCCTATGATCCCGTAAGACAGCTGTGACTGCACCAATCCATAATATAAAACTTCGAGATGGGAAATGTCTGAAAAGTCTTTCAAATATTTGAATTTGTATAACAGGTCTCTCAGTTTCCTGACTACATTTTGGATTTGTATATCCCACTTCAGGTGTCCGTCAATTTCAATTCCCAAATATCTGAAGGATTGTTTTTCAGGAATTTCAGAGTTCATTCCGAAACATAGTGGTCCCATATCAGGTAAGTTATTAGAGTAAGAAACAAATGGTAGGTACTTTGTCTTGTCTAAGTTTAGAGTGAGTTTATTATACCTGAACCATCTGTCTATTTTCAAAAAGTCGGTTTCTGCTTTCACTTTTATGCTTGCCCAAGAATCCGATTCATAAAAGATTGCAGTGTCGTCAGCAAAACTGAGAATATTTCCCTCTGTTTCCAGACTAGGAAGGCTATTCATGTAAATTATGAATAAAAGTGGACCCAGGACTGTTCCTTGTGGTACGCCATAGGTAACAGTCATAGGGTCACTGGTAATTCCATTTATGTCAACCATTTGTTTTCGATCCGATAAATAGTCTTTCAAAATTTCATGGACCTTTCCTCTCATTCCATAGTTTTCCAGTTTCATCAGTAGTTTTTCATGACAAACGGTATCAAATGCTTTAGACAGGTCAACGAAGATGCATAAACAAGGTTTTTTTTGTCCAAGGCATTATAGATGCACGATGTTAAATGATATATTGCATCTTCGGTCGACCTACCCTCTCTGAAACCATACTGACAACATGACATTATACCAAATTCACCTAAAAAACTCAATATCCTCGTTTTTAATAATTTTTCCATAATTTTTGCAAGGTTGGAGATGAGAGAAATTGGTCTGTAGTTGATTATCTCTAGTCTATCTCCGCTTTTATGTAATGATTTAATAATTCCAATTTTGAATACTCTTGGAAAACACCTTGTATCAAAGCATACGTTGATCAAATACGCCAGAGGTTCTTTAATTTCATGTTGATATTACATTTTACATTTTTCATTTCGTCTCTGGCACTGGTGAATTCCTTCCACATGCGGGAAATTAATCGAAGAATCGAGTCGAGAGGTATCGTTGATTCTTTGATCATTTTGAAATGCAGTATCCTAGCCATTTGATGGAAGCCCTGTGAGTTTGATGAGGTCTGAGTGCAGTGAGCTCTGCTCACCCTTCAATATTTTACAGATCCAGAGTACCTTTTAGTGTTTTCCATTCAGGCCCAAAATCAAACGAGTATTTCAATTCAAATTACAAACGAAAAATCGCAAACTCTCAATATTCGATTTTCGTTGATGTCGCGCTGATAGACCGGGAGGTCATGACAGGTGACGTTCCACCATTTTTTCGTGCATGCCTTTTTAAGGCTTGATAAATAACCCTAAAATATCAAAGATAGTCGGGTTTTTTAGCCCCCCCGCGCGTCCTCTTCATAGGGAAAAACGCTTTTCTTTCTGTAGCGAATTTTCGTGTTTTTCCGTAATATTTTATTGCATGCCAATGTAATATACGGAAGTTCAAACTAATTGAAGCTCTAATAATTGATGACATGCACCCCGCAGCGGCCCAAGATGATCAAAGGGTTGTGAAAACCTGAAAAAAAAATTAGGAAAATTCCGTGTTTTCAAATTGCATGCCGATGTGGAGAATTGAAGTTTTTGTAATAAAAATAGTATGGGAAAATTGGCATGCACCCCCCGTAGGACCAACGGTGAAAAATTTCCGGAAAATTCTGTAAAATTCTAACACCGATTTTCCGTGATTCCAAATCACTCCTAATAAGGATGAATATTAATTTTATAACGGAATAATTATCTAATTCAAATGGCATGCATGTTAAATAAGCCCATCGTATTATAAATAATAATAAAAGTTGCAAAAAAACAGTGCAAATTTAGGTGACTTGTTTTTGCATGCCGTTTTGTATTTGATGAATTCACCTTATTTCAAGTCATGAATGTAAATGGCATGCATGTAGCTACAGCCCAATACACAAAAATTGTAAAAAAATTGAATAAACATCAATTGAAAAAAAAAAATCTAAAAATGCCGTGACTTCTTCTTGCATGCCACTTTGTATTTCGTTTGTAGATACTATTTTAAGTTGAAATACGAAATGGCATGCATGTAGCTCCATGAAAATTGTTTGAATAAACATTATTTCAAGTTGATGGCTGAATTAACATATATGTTATCACAGTCCGACATTCAAGAATTATAAAAAAAAATTCAAATGACTCGAATCTCCCGGTCTCTAGTCTAAACGTGGCCTATCATACGTTGACTAGCACGAGAGGTTACTACTACGCTATTGTTACGATCTTTCTTCTGGAAAATATTAATTCTGACACCACTGTTACGATATATCCTTTCAAAATCCAACTTCCGACACTACTGTTACGATTTATCCCTGGGTTCGTCGATTAAAACACCGAACAACACTGAACTTCTTTTATTATATCTCTCTATCACAATACAATACAACACAATCACTTAAATCGCTCCGATAACTTTCCAATGCTCGGTACCAAAACTCTCTGTACTAAAAATTCTACTTCCGCACAAAGCTCAGCTCCACTTATCTCCCAATAACTTTCACCGTCGCTACACGCTACGCCATTGCCTATACCACCGTATAGAAGTAAACAACAAGTTCGCTACCAGTCGGCATGATGTATCAGGTCAAGATTTTATATTTAGCTGGGCTCTGGCGGCATGTGGTGCGGTAGGAGGGTGTCGGCTGAGAGCATTCTTGGCTCACTTGCACTCACGCCTCAGATACATCGGCTGAGCGTTAAGTAAGAGATGGGAATATTAACCCAAATAGGGCGGCGAGTGAATTTAATAATAATACTCCATGTATAAAATAATGATGCTGAAAATGATTTTCGATTTTCATTTTTCATAAAAAATTTGAAAAATAATAAAATTATTAAATAGGACAATTTTTTGTTTATTTAACCAATTGTCATAAAGCTACATGCATGCTATTTTGCATTTCGGCTCAAAAAAGTATATAGCGGTATGCAAAAAGAAGTCACGCCATTTTTTAAATTTTTTTTCAAAAAAAAAATTGATGTTTATCCAATTTTTTCACAATTTTTGTGTTTTGGGCTGTAGCTACATGCATGCCATTTACACTCATGACTTAAAATAAGGTAAATTCATGAATTTCAAAACGGCATGCAAAAACAAGTCACCTAAATTTGCTCAGTGTTTTTTGCAACTTTCGTCACGCATGCCTCTATTTTGCAACACCCTGGTGTGCATGCCAAATTTCCTTCTATTGAATAATGGTGCGAATTAAGTATTCTTTCAATGGCATGCAGTTTGAAATCACGGAATTCGGTGTTAAAATTTTACAGAATTTTCCGGAAATTTTTCACCGTTGGTCCTACGAGGGGTGCATGCCAATTTTTCCATAGTGTTTTTATTACAAAAACTTCAATTCTTCACATCGGCATGCAATTTGAAAACACGGAATTTTCCTACATTTTTTTTCAGGTTTTCACAACCCTTTGTTCATCTTGGGCCGCTGCGGGGTGCATGCCATCAATTATTAGAGCTTCAATTAGCTTGAACTTCCGTATATTACAATGGCATGCAGTAAAATATCACGGAAAAACACGAAAATTCGCTACAGAAAGAAAAGCGTTTTTTCTTATTAAGAGGACGCGCGGGGGGGCTAAAAACCCGACTATCTTTGATATTTTAGGGTTATTTATCAAGCCTTATAAAGGCATGCACGAAAAAATGGTGGAACGTCACCTGTCATGACCTCCCGGTCTATGAGAGATCTCCCATGGAGGTCGATTCAGGCGCCGAATCTACAGAGTGACAATTCAAAATGGAAGCACCCACAGCAAACATATATTTTCCGACCGATTGGAATCATTATTTTTCCATTAAGTATACTACTAGAAAAACCGATTTCGTAAGTTTTCGTTTTCAGGGTCAAATTTCATTATTTCTCAATGTCAAAATTCGAAAAAAATTGGTCGTATCTCAATGTTTGACGAATTTTCGATTTTACTGGCTTAGACGCTTTTATAACCCCTACTTCAAAAATATTAGTAAAAATAGACGTACCTATATCCAAAATCATCGTTAATCCTAAGCTATTTAGACGTAACAAAATCGTGGTTATTGAAATGGGCGCATCTCTGAAATACGTCTTATTTGCTTAGGATATTTTACTTTTTGCATAAACGTCCGGAGAACGTGGCCGTGAATGTTAGCCGTTAGTCTTTCCGTTTATAACTTTGAAGTGAAGTTTTGTTCCTGTAAACGAATAACATTAAGTGACTTTTAGTAATGTCCGTTATATAAAATTGAGAAATAAGTTGCGTATCCCAGTTTTTCAACTGAATATCGCAATAATTATTAAATCCAATAAACTTCACCCTATGAAGACTCGAACGCCAAAAATAATTATCGTTGAGAGTAAATGTATGCTGATTTCATTATTAAAAAATGCTGAATATCAAACTATCAATATTGACTTACGCCCTTTGGGCTCAGGACGGCAGTATTGGTTTCTGAAAGTATCTGACCACACCACTGTATTCTCTGAAATGGTTTATGTCAAAATTCATTTGCCATCAAAAAAATTATTATCATCTTCGTGAATGAAATTTGAGAACTATGCCATTCAATCATCTCACCAATTCAATCTCAACTTTACTAGATTCACCAGTTTTTTTTATCAGCATCGAGAATTTTTCGTTTTATGGCAGACTAGCGGAATTCTGACTACACCACTTTCTCGTAACTTTTCTTATGGTCAGATTCCAATGAAAATCTGGTCAGTGGTAAACCAGAACCTGCTGAACCTATTGGCGTAGTCCGAAAACGATCTCAGTTTGAAATCATGTGATAATAAATGGCATATTTTATTTCTCAACTTCTTCGATGACAAACGCATTCCGACGTATTTTGTTATAGTCCAAAACAAAAAACAAAACAAAAATATGTTTATTGGACCCTTTCGTGTTCAAAACTGAAGTATATCATATACAATTGTATGGTAGTTTGATCTGTAGGCTTCTCGAAGGCAAACCTATGAAAACAAAATCGTTCCAGTCGGTTGAAGAATATATGTTTTATGGATGTGCTTCCGTTTCAAATGAGTCACGCTGTATACATTTTTGCCACAAAACAAAATATTGAATAAAAAAAATACTGCAGTGACTCCTCGAGTGACTCTTCATAGCTTTTCATGCAATGTGCATGAAAGGAGATATTCCTTTCGTTAAACGAGGTGAATGTGGCTGCAGACTATTTATAATGATCATTTCATTTTCATAAAAAGAAAATGTTGGGTATATTTCAGAGATGTATGTATGAGGATGCTGAGAATGCAAGAATCATAATAGTTCATTACTAATATAATATATAATGTATTTATAAGTTGAGAACATTCATAATTAACACTTGGAATGCATTTTCAATTGGGATCTTATATTTATAAAAATGTTATAAAGGATTCACAACAGTTTGGAAAAATATTAAAAAAACATTACCAGTAGGAAAATTGTGGTTTCATAATATATTATTCGACCCATTAGGTTATTCGATAGGTTTCAATGTAGTGAATGGACATTCGAAATCCAAACCAATACCACTCAACAAAGAACATTCACAAGCACATTTGAACAAATAATATTTCCGTCTGTATATAAGTTCTGCATGAAAATCAAGAACAGACTACGGATACGGATATGTAAATTCACCATAGCGTGTTATGTTCCGGTAAGGAATTCGTAATTCTCGTTTCTTGTTTTCCAGTTTTCGCTAGAGCCATATTATATGCTGGAGATATTTTTCATGCAATGAAATATACCAAGCAACATTGTGTTTCTTTATCCTACTGGCAATACCAATATCAATACGAAAAAGTGCCATTTCAGTTATAGCAATTGTCCTGCATGATTTCCTACGTTTCCATATGAATTCTCATCATTCTCCCAGCCCCTTTCAAAATTGATTGCTATATTTTCCGTATTCACTACCCTCATCGGAATATAAATATATCCTTGTTATATAGTCCTAGATAGATGTTGTCACTGTCCTTACAAGCTTTCCTGGTTTGTGCCTACGTATACATATACTTGGTAAATTGAATAAATATTTCAAATTTCTCTAGATTTTCGCCGATTTGTAGCTTCTTCAAAATCTCGATTCATATCGCAATGAAAACCTAATTATTGTATTCTACTCTTCTAAGATGTTTGCTAGTTCAATATCTATATGGATTATGCGAATGGCTTCATAGCATCTTGTACCCCTTGTGCTTCCTCTGCTTAGGCTATTTAGATCGATGATACATCAGCCTTATAGGTTTAGGGGAATTGTTAATCTCTAGTGTCGACCAAAGTTCGATTCTCGCCAATCATTGTTCTTTTCCTCGAGTAAAATGCAGGGCAGTCACATGTGTAACGTGCTTTTAGGTTTCATCTCCCTCTGCACAGCCCCTGCAAAGGGCTTACTCTGTTACTTCCAATCTGAAGACGTACCTAGTATCCTGTCGGAACACAGTTTTTTCTGGGTATTCTCTAAAATCATTGAAATGGACTGACCGACACCTGATGGCAAACCCTTTTCGAAAACACTTAGACATGCAGTTTCCTGTTCGATACTCAAAACAGTGGGTTTACAAAGTGAAAACAATGTTTTTACCGTTATCTTTTGTTACTGCATCACCAAATATAGGTTGCAGTTGGTTCAGGTATCTGCCAGAAAACAACTACTATCTCTGCTAGATACCATCCAAGTCATTGATTGATATCCAAGAAAATTCATGTGTGCAATAAAGTCAGATTAAATTGACCCTTATTGGAAATATCTTCCAACGTAAACCGAAATGAGCACCTCCGAATGGTCCGTTATCTCGATACGCCCAGCCAAAGTCCAGTTTCATCCTGCTTAGGAATCATCAGCATGATATAAGCACTCTAGGCAAGAACCCGTTGCCCAGGATCCCCATAATGCACCATCGAAAGGCACAAAACAGTCCACCTCACTCGATTCGAGTATGGAAAATCTCTGGGTTTCCCTTGGAAAAAATGATAACTTCTATACGTCTTTCCTGGAAAAATCTCATTTATTATTCGACCGAAAAATAGCCCATACATAACTCACAAAAAAATTACTATTTAAACCTCATTATTTTGTGGTGGATAAATATTTGTTTCGTAGTTTTCTGGGTGTCTAACCAACCACAATCTGAAAAAATCAAAATAAGTATTGGAATGTATACAAGTGTAGAAGGGCAGATTTTTAATCTACCCCGAAAAGTTGCTGCGTCTATTGAAAAATTGTTCCTTCTGGATAGAACAAGTCCAGTTAGTCAGCAACTTCTCGTATAACTCAAATTTGACTATGAAAAAAACTAAAATCCGTTTCCGTTCTCAAAAGTTATACGCAAATTTCTGTTCAAATGCAAATATTTCTTGTTGACAATCTATATACTCAAAATCGCATTGCATTTTTGACGCCAGTCAATTTACAATTGATAGCATCATAGAATTGTTTCAGTTGGAACAAAATAACCGCCGAGGGGGAAACAACTAGCTGAAATCTGTACAAGATTTAAAATCTTTCAAAGACTTAAAGACTTAAACGCATGACTTAAAGACTTGAAGGCATGACTTGAAGACTTAAACGCATGACTTAAAGACTTTAAACGATGACTTAAATGACCTAAAATTTTTAGGTGTACAAGATTGAAAGAAGATGTTTCCCCCTCGACAACCGCCATCTGCTCCTGCGGTGGTTGTTCACTCTAGAATACATTATTTCACGTAGGAGGACGACTGCTACACCTTTTTTTTTCCTGTGAATCGAACCAAGGGTATTAAGAAGATGTTTATACCTTGTGGACCGACGAGCTTACGAAGCAAAGGGCCTCTGCCCATGAAGAGCACTTGAAATAATAATGAAATAATATGACATACCTAAGAATATTAAATTATTCATTTGAAACTTCTTCATACGTACCTATACTTATCTATATTACACCTACACATTTCCTCCAAATTCATTGTGCCAGCAAAAAATAACTTTCTACAAACGATCGCTGGAAAAACAGAATTGTAAAATGTTTTACTGTAAACAGTCCATTAAGGAAGGAACTTGTTATGAATCAGTGGAGCGGTAAATCGTCAAAATACTCGACGAACTCTTTGAGTTACTTTGTTTCCCTTCATGAAAGGTTTTTGAAGTGAATGTTATGAATATCGCGCTATGCAAACGCAATTCATGACTTCGGAGATGTTTTCGAGCTTTTTCAATCCACTTTAGAATTGAGGGCATTTCAATGGATGATATCATACACTTCCAATTTCAAACATCGCACTAGGTAGCATTAAGTATGTTTTTTTAGAAAGTTGTACAGACCCAATAATAATAACGACCCTGTAAGAAGTAGACATTTGTGCGGGTTGAGGATCAACCATTTGACCATCCTAATGCCAGCTGATAAATTCTAGGAGGATATTGAAAACCCTACCCGAAAAAAAATCTTTTGAGAAATTTTAATTCAAATAGGTATATTTATCGACTAGAACTAATGTTTTGTCGGCTCCAATATGGCCGTGTGTTCCGATTGTTCACCAAGTCTAGTAATGAGTAACCTGATATTATTTTGCCGTTGGTTCGAAATACTCTCCACTGTAGTCACTACCTCTAATGTAATGAATTTGTTTCTGGGTTTATACAGAAAATAAGAAAAAATAAGTAATAGAGATGAGACAAAAATTGATTATTTTATACACAATGCATGATAAGATTGAATACAAAATAGTTAGATTGAATAATGCTCAAGAATCAACGAATGAAATCACGCTTTTGTGGCAATAAAAATTATTACTGTCAATTCGAGTTTTCAGTTCGTTGTCAGAACATCTTTTCAGAACGAATGTGAAAGGTTAGAATTTCTACAAACGATAGAAATACAACACGAAACATTTTTTTTGCACATGCGCACTAATATTTCCGTACTAAAAATTATAGTGAATATTTCTATCTTATGTTAAAAATCCCATATGAAGCGGGACATTTTCGATCAATTACAGCGATAAATTCCCGGTGGGACATTTTCGGGCTGATAAATACCCGGTAGGTATCGAAAAATACCCGTTCGGTCCGTGTATCTATAGTAACGATTGTTAAAATGTACATTTGTCATCTTGACAGGCATGAATACTGAATTTTAAACGTCGTTGTTTCAACTCCGGAAATATTCTACTGAATTACACTCGTGCTTCAAAATAAACCTGATAATTTTCCATTCAAGCATGTTGTCAGTAAAAGAAGTGCATTCGGTTATTTTCATATTTTGCTAAAAGACTCCTTCGGAGTTGGGCTCTTTCGACAAAATATGAAAATAAAATCATGCAGTTTTTAGACAACATGCTTTCATGGAAAATGATCGGTAATTTTGAAGCACTTGTGTAATTACTCCCGATAAATTCCTGGCGGGACATTTTCGGGCTGGTAAATACCCGGTAGGTATCGAAAAATACCCGTTCGGTCCGTGTATCTATAGTAACGATTGTTAAAATGTACATTTGTCATCTTGACAGGCATGAATACTGAATTTTAAACGTCGTTGTTTCAACTCCGGAAATATTCTACTGAATTACACTCGTGCTTCAAAATAAACCTGATAATTTTCCATTCAAGCATGTTGTCAGTAAAAAACTAAAAGAGTCCTCCTCCTTCGGAGTCGGGCTCTTTCGACAAAATATGAAAATAAACTCATGCAGTTTTCAGACAACATGCTTTCATGGGAAATTATCGGTAACTTTGAAGCACTTTTGTAATTACTCCCGAATAGTAAGTACACTCCTATGTTATTCTTTGCTAGCCGACCCGTGCCCACTTCGTTGGGCGTTAATTATTTTTGTGATTCAACTATATTATGTTTATGCAAAATTTGAAGTAGATTGGACCTAGGAGTCACATTGTCTCATAAAATCCTGTTTTTCACCATCATAGGGGGAATTTCGGAAAACCCCTTCTTATCGAATGCCTCCGTCATACAAAGAACACTTCCTCCAAGTTTTTAGGATAAGATGTTTAAGCTGTGTGTTTTTTCACCCCCAAAATAACTCTCTATCCTTTTTTAACCCCGTAAGGCGATACATTTCGATAAAATACGAAACACGTCTTCCATCAATTCTGTTGAAGAATGTTTATACAAAATTTAAAGTAGTTCGGAATTGAGGCATCACGTTCCATACAATTTTTGCTTCCGTTTTTCACCCCTTAGGGGTGGAATTACAGAAAACCATTTCTTATCGGATGCCTACGTCATAATAAGAGCATACCCTCTACAATCAGCGGCTTGAGCTGTGCGTTGATCCGTCAGTCAATTATTCAGGACAAAGCATTCTATATGTATAGATAAACAAAAAAACATTTTATCGGAGCACACCGTCAAAGCATCACCGCTTTTCTGCGATCATAATATTTTTCGTTTTTTGCTCATATAATGAAAACTATTGGTCGGATCGAAAAAAAGTTGCATTGAAAGATGTAGATAATTGAAAAATCTATCGATTAGCGTTGGCCCGATGTCGATATTCTAATTTGTTGCTCTACTATTGCGCTCGGAATTTAAAAAAAGGCGTTTTTCCATTATTCTATCAAAAAATGTTGAAATGCATTTGGGGGTTGCAACTGTGAATTTGGGAAGCTTTCAACTAGTAGAAATCACAGTTTCAATTTGGTTTAAAAACAATTGATAGGTTAACAACAATCTAATTTGTTACTAAAAAAAGTGTCCCATTAGATTGATATTTCTTGCCCTACGAATAATCGCAGAGCAATCAACGAAACGGTTTTGGATAGTCGAAGAGTTGAACAACAAACTTTCATTTTCATATTTATTGATGGTAGCAGTGGAGGAATAGATTTTCAATTGTAGGGACGGACACACTTGCAGACAGTTTTCGAGCTAATTAGTCAATCGTCTGTAAAGGGAGGGGGAATCAAATAAAGAAAAGTGTTATCTCGGCTCCTAATCATCGTGGAACGAAAGTCAGGTTGGCAAAATTCGTATAGATTTTCAATTGTAGGGACGGACACACTTGCAGACAGTTTTCGAGCTATTTAGTCAATCGTCTGTAAAGGGAGGGGGAATCAAATAAAGAAAAGTGTTATCTCGGCTCCTAATTATCGTGGAACGAAAGTCAGGTTGGCAAAATTCGTAGAAAAATCGCAGCTTTCCAATGCATTTTGTCACATTTTGATACGACCATTTTTTCCTCATTGAATTTGTATTGAAGAGGTAGGCTACTGTTTGATAAGTATTCCCATATTGTAGTTTCATCCCGTGTCACCAAAATGTCAATACAACTAATTGATATTGATGATTTAACTCACCGCTACGCAACAAATTTCACAGAAACGTTGCTAACTTCAAACATATTCAAATAAAACCCTTTGAAGCTCTAGTGAGAACTTAATATAATTTTACGAACATGACTTTTCTCATTTATTTTTCTTGAATTTATCTCTGGAGGTCAAGAAATATCGGAAGGAGTGAATTATATGGCATATAACACTCAAAAATTCTCTCGAACATTTTTCATACTTATACGAACGGGTTATTGGCAGCCGAGCCGTTTTTTTTCATGTTGACTCCATTAGCTACAAAGCCAGTCTCGGTATCAACAAGAATGATAACATTTTTCCTCTACATTAACTTGATTGCTCTCCCACGTTATGTTCTCTACGTCTGCCCGAGATAAATAAATTACAGCGAAATGATGAGTTGCTCTGCAGATATTCCCGGAAATTGGGTCAGAAGTTGATGTATAGGGTTATTTCCTGAAAAGTTCCGCCGACTCTTCTCCAAAACTGTTGAGTGTGCTGGCTCTGAATCTTGTGAGAGAATACTCCGGGCATTCATTTGATCTAATGGAATTTTTGTTTTACGTCTGAAATGGATGGTTGTCTTGGATGGCGAGTCGAGTTGTGTTTTCTGCTCGAATCTCATTGGCTCGATCATGGATGGCGATATGTAGAGGATGCTCAAATCAATCTACGTTTGGTTGGGTCGAAAACTATAAATTTATTCATTCATTAATGACATGACCATTGCCTAACTATTCTTACGGAGTTTGCTATCGGACTATATAAGATATTAAATTTTCATTTCGGCTTGTTCGTTATCAACCAATTGTATATTTAGATGTGCAGCCCTCCCGTTCATCATGTCAAGATTCATTGTTGACACAGTTGAATTTAATTTCGACAAGTTTTTTCTATTCCACGGCCTCCACTCTGGCTCCGCTGCTAATTCGCCGAGATGAGACTGACAGCAAACATTTCCTTGCAGATGTTGGCGTACTGCTCTTATATTTGTTAGGGCAAATTTATCTCTGTTATACTGCCTGAGTAACATTTTTACGATTGAAGGGGAGACTGAAACATACGTAGTTCTTCAAATGCTCCGACATAGCTGTTGTAACGGACGGTAGGGTTTGTAATTTAACTTTCCTTTCTATTCAAGTTACCCATAATTATCCCTCAATATTTTCTTTCTAACTCTGTACCTCTATTTCAACACATCTGTATCAGTTTATGTTTACAGAATAGACAACTTTACAATTTACAATCCCACCGCTCTGTTACTAGTGTGGTAATTGCTGAAAGGGTATTATTTTTGTATTTTTTTAACATCAACATTTGCATTATCAACACTTCTCAACTCGTTCACACTTTAGCAAAAATAATCCAAACGCTAGATCACCAGATGTAACGGCTGCGAGAGTTATTGTAATTCTGCACATACGCTTCTAGTATCTTATTTCTCTTTATGTAAATCATTTATCAACAATTACTTTATGCTTTCCTCAAAAAAAATCATATATCAGATTACAATCCCTCTGCACCGTTATTAGATGGAATAATTGGCTAAAGGCGTTTGAATTCATTAAGGCAGCGACTATTACCAGACGTAGATTTCTCCACGTCAAATTTTGGATGTTAAGGCAATTTCCGAAAGAGACATGAATTCGGCCCTTTGCACGAAGAAAAGGTATTTAGTGCTTCCTCGTATACTCTGAAATCTGAAAATAGGGCGGCTTGTAGGAAATGAAATCCTCTGATAACTTTAAGCAATATATATTAGCAACGAAATGAAAATAGGAACCTATAAAACAATTTGGACAAAAAAATATATAACAAAAGAAATATGCATTGAAAACAATTTATAACAAAAAAATTACATTTACCGTACTATTTAGTTTCATCAAAATATTGGAAAATGAGCTGAGACCGGCAATGGTCTTCTCTATGCATAAGAAAAATGAAAATTCCACAAACAGTTATACAATTATATCCATAAATGCCTCTAAATTTGCCCTACTGGCTAAATGCATATTATAGGCCGCCCTACGGCCCATCCCAATAGCTACTCGATGTCAGAGAGAGTCAGAAAGATTTCTCAACTTGTGATTCAAACAACAGATATAAAATTTATGATGGCTTTCTCTTCTCAAAAGTGAATAAAATGGTTATTTACGTTAACACACAACAAAATTGACATACCAAGTCTTCTGTCTATCTTGCATGGCTGTTTCCATTCCATTCCATAGATTTTTTGGAAATCCAAGATATGGCACTTTGCACACGAATTACTAATATTCTTATTTTAAGTAATTGTAATTAACTTCTACCCCCGTGACTTGAGACGCGACCCCATGATTTAGGGAGGGACTACGAATCCCTCCCGCTCTCAACGCGCGATTTCCGCTCGCGGATATCTCTCGATCTTCTTTCTAGCGCGACCTACGTTCAACTCCCTAAGAGCGACCTTTTCTCGTCCACTCTCATTTTTGCATATTTTACAAAAATCGCAATTCTTTCACGCTGGATGAATGTAACCATTCGTCGGACTGATCCCACGCGAAGGCGATGTTTTGTCTATCAAAAAGTTTACACATTGAAAATCTCATATCTCGTCTAGACTGAAACAAAGACTTCTTTCATTGGGTGTTTCGTGAGAGGAATTCTCAGATGAATTTTGATACATTGTATATGAAGCTTTCATGTACAGGGTGCGAATACTTATATTGAGTTCACTTAAAAATGCTCAGCATTACACTGTCTGAACTGAACTCTGTTTTTAAATGAAATAAGGATTGAGATCGAAACAGGCCCTTGAATAATTCTGCTACACCTGATGCCCAAAGGTCTGTGCACAGCTCAGTGAATATTTTAGAGGTTCGATACTCGAGTCGCCATCAACAATTTACCAATTCATTGATTCTGTCCGACTTCAGAGACAGTGTTACGATATTTCGGGATTCGTTTCTCTAAAAAATACTACGAGCAACACTAGACTGTTTTTATTGAGTCTTCAGGCAAATGGTGATCCTGAGAAATGCTGGAAACGTTGGTATTTGGGTGGGGAAGTCAGAGAAATGCACACATTCCGGCTTGAAGAACCTTTGTGTTCCATGTTATGAATCCAACCCTCTATTGATCAGCCCTTCGGGTGTGGGTATGTTTTTAATAAGTGAGTGTTGATATCAGTGAATCCTTTTTAATCAGAATAATTCACAGAAATTGTACCACAGTGGGTGCGTTCATATATGAACTGATCGTCCAATCGAATATATATCGTTTGCTGATCATTCCGAATCCAGAAGTTGGGATATCTGCCTATATTTCGTTGGCCCTTTGGTGATATGCTTTCTGCACGCCTGTGTTCATGATGATACGCACGAATTCATGGTCTGGAGATTGTCTCCATCTCAAACAGACTGAACTGGACACAAAGACCGGCTTGCTCAGGAATAAAGCAGGGGTTCTTAGTTCGACCCTTATAAGAGGACGAAAGTGCTATTAAACCTCCCTCCGTAATCATGAAGAGTGAGAGGATTATAGGCTTAGCTTAGATGATAGCTCAGGTTGTCCCGAATAATTCGGTACTTCTCCATATTATGTGCCATCAGAAGAAACAACATAAACCCAGACTGACGACAACAATTTGTCGAACTTTCCACTGGAAATAATAATAATAATGATTTAATTGCTTCTGAAGAAAATTTTTAGCGAGAGGTTTGTCTTATAGCATACAACATAACAGAAATTGAACAAAATCAGCAATTTCCTAATGAACAAATGAAAATAATATGAAAGGGATAAACAATGAATAATATTTTTGAAGAAACAGTTCTGCACAGAGTGAGGAAATGATTAGATCTGTTATTCATTCGAAACGAAATATCCCAATATCAAAATGTTCTGGTAGTGGTGCAAGTTATCAGAAGCTGAGAGTAAAGATTCCAGATTCGTTATGCGATCAACAGCAGGTTTAGTATGACTGAATATTTGGCATTTGAATATCATTTTGATAATGTGTTCAGGATCTTGTGGGTTACAGAGAGTGAATAATTGGGTCTATAAGAACCATTCAACGTGAAATTTGAAGTTTGAATCTATTACACAAACCCAATTGGGCAATCTCACCTGCACGGGCAATTTCAGTGGTAAATAATTTGTTGGTTCTCTGGACAATAAGAAACAAGGATACAATGGGATAGCGGAGCAGTGATTTATCATTTCTTGATCTGAATCGAACAGCATTGTGTAGTATTTAGTGAAAAGGAATGTTTTGTTGCTCATCAGTTAATTATATGAAATATTCTGCCAAATATGCTTGGAATCAATTGTACTGAACAGTTTCTTCACCTGAAGTGGCCAGTTATATCTCTCATAGTTGCTGATTAAACATAGTAAATACATATAATAGGTGTTTTTTCATCTTAGTATACTTCAAAGAGATTGCTGGGCATATACGTTATTGGTTCTGTGCCAAGATGGATTGGATAAGCTGTAGGCATCCTAATCCCTAGACAGCCACCCAATTTGGCATAAAGCTGAATGCTACTTAATGACTCAAACAGCTTTACTCTTGAAAACCAATGGCACCTCCCACATCCTGGTGTTATTCATAATCACAATTAATATATCTTATTAACGAGGATGTATTTCAGAAATTTTTGAAGCAGGGCTTTCATGAATGTGGTGAATGGATTGTAGACGTTTATTCATTTACATATACTTCAAATTGAATTTGTGTTGATAATCGTCTCTGTGTCGGTTTAATTTCAGAGAAACCATCATTTTGTCTTTTATCGGTGGATAAGTAAGTCTTACCGTTATAGAAAATCGGTTGGAAATGTAACCGTTGTATCTGACCCGAGATACAGTTCTTTTTTTGATTTATCGTTGACCAGCTGCTTCCTACGAGCATACGAGCAGAAGTCAGAAATATTCGTGTGAGCTGGGAAGGTATTAGCCCCTAACTTCCTACGTCAGCATGGTTATTCACAGAACTATCAATCACGCCATAGAAATGCTCAAGGATCAACGGGGTCTCACCTTTCAACGTTGCGATTCCTAGCGAGAATACAATCATAATGTATTGGGAGAAATATCAAGTGAGCAACATTTTCAATGGGCAGTTTTTACAACAATCTACCGTTTCATTTTTGCAACAGAATTCAAGCAAATATCTTAATATAATTGAACAACCTGAGGTGAGTTTTCACTATACATTCATATATTATCGTGACAATGGAATATGACAAGACACGAAGTGAAAATAAATATGCTGCTTAATTTGTTATTATTGTTTCCTCCTATACAAATAACAACGAAATGTGCGTTGTGTGAAGGAATAAATAATTGGTACGATCTGAAATGTTTTATTGATGAGATTAGAAACGCTGTGCGCGTAAAATAAACAGAGACTAGTGAATAATGTGAGTTACTCGGTGAGTTAATTTCGTTTCGAGTTTCGTTCACTTCACATTCTTGTTTCGCTCGAGACATTGAGTTTACTCTGAAATATGTTTATGTAATGGTAAATATAAACTGAAGTTACGAATTTATCTTTGTTTATATGAAGATGAAACAGTCGACTGAATACAATGGCGAATAGTTCTCACAGGCTTTACAAAATTGAATATGTTTCAGGTCATCGATGACGACAAGAAAATAGTGGCATCAATCCACTGAGATAAATACTTTGGAAAGTTTACAGTGATTCTAAAATTTAGCGCCTGTTATTCTTTGGTATATCGTTGGGCACATACGATGTTGCCGCACTTCATAAAAAGGTATTTTCTGACTTCGACCTGCATTCAAACAATATCCAAAAACTCTATGCTAAAAACATAATATTTCTGTAGTTTTGGTAGATACTTCAAAGCTCGCTTCGAAGGCAAGCTTGAGGTCAACAACTGTTTGTTTCTAGCAATGATTTGATAGCAATTATCAGATTCTGTCCTCTTTGCCAACACAGTTGAACGGGCGTTTCCAAGAGTTGATTGCATGTCTGATTATGTGCAAAGTTCAACTTTAGCTGTATGCTCGGAATCACAAATATATTCCCTCGTTAATCATTCATTCTCACGAAGCATCTGAGGGTTGACATTCGTAGGGGGACGTCACCTGGTTAAAATTAAAACTAACTTTGAATCCATCCAAATCCATGAGTATTATGAGACAATTCGCCCAAAAACAACTTCTCTTCTGAAAAATCATATATTTGCTCAAATTTCAAATTTTGTGGTTCTCGGTCGTGTACGTAAGTACGTCCACTTGAAGAGCGAAAGACCGGGCTTCAGTTTCCTGCCACAGAATCAACGATCTGGGATTCACACGTTGAGATGAAAGACATAATATTAATATTCTGCTTGCACAAGTTTCGACTTCTGAGGGTTGACATTCGAAGGAGAGGAAGTCAGCTGGTTATCGGTTGCTGCGATTATTCAAATATAGTTCCTTCTGGATGGAACACGTTGAATTTAATCAGCAACTTTTCTTATATCCCAAATTTGACTATCAAAAAATACAAGAACTGATATTTATCAAAATACTTATCGTTGACATTTCGGAAACCTAAACTGCTATTGTTTCCAGAATTTTCTTAAATATTCTCTTCTAGTTTACTTGTTGTACAAATGTCGGCAATTTGAGTTTTGACATATTAAGTTCTATTTTTTCAGGGTGTGGTAGGTTTAGAACCCCAAAAAGCTAGAAGAAAGAATCCATCAACTACAAAACAATGACATTTAAACAGTATATGATTTCTTTTTTGTATATCATCTTTCAATTTAGTTCATGGTGTTCATTTATCCAAAAGTTGTTTTTCAACCTAGTGAATGACAACCTCTGTAGAAAATTACTCTACTTGCTTACTAGAATTCCGTTTTTTCAACTGTAGTAAAAAACTAATGGCTCGTCGTAGGTTCGGAATCACAGAGAATTGTGAATGATATCACATTTATCTGGCATCAATTACGTGCCAAAAATGGAATGAAATGCCAAATCAATATTTCTAACAATGCCCGTCCGTCCACAAATAATATCGGTCGAAATACTTAATCATTGTCAGTACTGGCCTCTCCCCAGGGGCTTAGATTGTTTTTATTATATTTCATGAACAGACGGGCGGATACACAGACAACGCTAGGCATTTTTCTAATAGAAGATATCAGAAATCACCAAAAACCACCTCGAATTGAAATAATGTTTACGATCGAAGCCGATGGCGTTTGGTACAAAATACAATAAATAATATTTGCTACTGGTACACTTACACCAATAATGATGTCTTATTATCTATTTCAGGTGAGTGGTTATCGACAAAGTGGTCCAAAGTTGGTGAGTTGTTGTGTCAAAAACAAGATACTGTCGATAAAAATACTTTTTTTTTTATTTTATTCAGTTTTATAAATGTAATACCTATCATTCTTTATAACCTCGACATAAAATTGTTTTTAATTTCCATATTTCCAATTTCAGTGAATATTTAGTCATTTAGGAATCAAAAACGTTATTCTTTACAACACTAAAAAATAGCGATAATTTTTTTGTTCCATAACTCCTTTCTTCCAAACGGTTTTTCTTTCGTATCAACGTTTGACATGATAATGAATTTGTTTAAAAAATGGTCGAGGGGCGAAACACAAAAAATGCGTAAGCCTACCAGTCACTGAATTTGATGGAACCTTGGAACTATCGATCGTTCTAGTCTCACGCAATATATACGTAGCATTAATAATTCAGATTTCCTGTGAATCCAAATGAATACTGGAAACAAGAATACTTGTTTGACATGCCAATTTTCATGTTCAACTTCCCAGCCATTTTTTGCTCGATAGGGGTGTTGTCCGAGATGGTCTCATGGGATATATATATATATATATATAAATAGTGAAAGAGTTTAGTTACCGATAGGTAGTGTAGAGATACAAGTATCAAAAAATATTTGAATGCTCCAATGTTTCCCAATTCGAATAAGATGCAAAGTGTCAACCAACGGACAGCTGTTTCGGCCTTTGGGCCTCATCAGCGTTGGGCAGACAATCCATGATCATAAACAATTTGGGAAATCTCAGAGCATTCAAAGGGATAGTCTCATGAAGAGTAAGCGAAATGTATGTGAAGCCACCTAACGGTTTAGGTGCGACACGAATTGGGAAACATTGGAGCATTCAAATATTTTTTGATACTTGTATCTCTACACTACCTATCGGTAACTAAACTCTTTCACTATTCATACCCCATTAGAGGTGTATGTGGACTCGGAAATTATTTTTCGGAGATCCTCCAGAAAGGTTTTCATCTTTCTGCGAGCGCAGTTTTCGGTTCTTAAAGTACGGTGAATTATCGTCGCCGATGTAAAATTTTGAATAACTTCTCTGGAGTGTCGCACCTAAACCGTTAGGTGGCTTCACATACATTTCGCTTACTCTTCATGAGACTATCCCTTTGAATGCTCTGAGATTTCCCAAATTGTTTATGATCATGGATTGTCTGCCCAACGCTGATGAGGCCCAAAGGCCGAAACAGCTGTCCGTTGGTTGACACTTTGCATCTTATTCGAATTGGGAAACATTGGAGCATTCAAATATTTTATATATATATATATATATATATATATATATATATATATATATATATATATATATATGTAATCGTCGATATGGCTGTTATATTATTAACAATTACCTAGTACCAAGTACCACAATTAGTTACAATAGTACCAAATACTGATACACATCTATGATTGAACAAAATCAGTGGACGACTTTCGTTAAGTATCATTTTGATTCTCATTCTCAGTATTAGCAATTCACAAAGAAATATGATAGCTAATACCTATGTAATAGTCATTTATTCACAACTGATAAATAATGTTAGTATCATACTTATGGTTTCTGCAGTATAATGCCATATATTATTCCCTTAGGAAATAATGGCGAGGTATAATTATTAATAGTCTTCATTCCCTCTTGTGGTTCTATCACGGAATTTCTCGAATTGAATATTACCATGGAATCGATATAACCAGACTCCAAAGTGTCAGTGTCGAACGCGTAGGTAGTGTTCGTGTATTTGTATTGAGATAAATGAAACTGCAAAATAATTTATTCATGATATATAATTTAGTCGTATACTACTCACAATCATGACTACTATTCTCTCGGAAATTCATCGAGAATGATAATTGTCATTATCGACTCGTGGTATAATCTACTATTGATTCGTATTTGTGACGCCATTCACACTATAATATATCTATTCTCATTTACTTGCATTTATATTGCAAGGTTTACTTTCCTTGTTTGCATACTATGAACCGCTTTTTGTGTTTGCTTCATTGGAATGATTCAAGAGAGCTCATGAAGCTTCAAAATAAGGTTAACAATATGAATTCAGAAGTGAAATGAAAGTTCAGGCTTCAGGTTCAGTGCCACTTTCAAAATATCTAGTCACCTGAAAGACAGATTTGAACCTCTCCAGGGATTGCCTGGAGGTGGTCAAGCATTTGGTGAAACTGGCTTTTTAATATGAACTATCTATGACAAAGACAAAATGAACAACCACTGTATCAGAATTGATTACCATATTTTGGCATTTTGTGTATGTGATTGAAAAAATGTGCGTTTCAAGTTTCACATCCGTAAGAAAAACATGAGAAAAAGCATAATCATTGTCATCTATCAGTATTTCTCATTTCTTCAAGTGATATTTCCATAACGTTGTCCAACTATTCTATATATGCTAGTAGTGTCGAAAATACACAGGTGACAAGTGACTTATTATTTATAATATTGACCCTGATAACAGAAATCATAATTGCCAAATGATAAATATAAAATCGGTCTATCACTATGATTCAGTTTTCACTATTATTTGCGTAACTCGTTGATTCCTTCTTTCTATTCTCACTATTTTAAACCGTTCATTACGTATTTGCCAACTGTTAAGTAAGGGCTCATTTACAAATACACGTGTATTCTAAATTAATGGCAGCCATTTCCGGAAATGGTAATTTAAAAAGATGATATATATGTAACATTTGACCTGATGAATTTGATTTCATGACTACCTACATTAAATGGCCCATAAACCAAATTCAGCGAATTTTCATTTCAAATTATTTATAACTGAATTAGGGATTATATTTTTAAGGCGGGTACTTTACAACCTGATTAACAGTCCGTTAAAATAATCGGTGCTTAGGCTGTGCTTTCACTCTAGGAAATGACAGGATGTGGTTTCCATTCTCGGTACCGATTATTTGAACGGACTCTAAATCAGGTTCATAAAGTACCCACCCTTAGGATATTTATTCTTTAACAGTTTGTTTATTGGTATAGTAGTTTTCACAATAAATGGTATTGACTGAAGGATTATAATAAAACCAATTAGACCCTTAGGTTGTAAAATCCGAGATGCACACCATAAATGTAAAAGGACCGGATTCAGGTAATTTTGTTTCTCAGAGAGGGATTGTAGAGGATTACAGCTTACACTTCTTGTTCATTTCAGTCTTTGTATTTCATTGGAAGTGTTCACTTGTGTTACGGCGTGCAATAATTTTATAACATTTATTTGTTATTACAGACATTAATAGCAAAGATTTTATACCCCAACGTACAGAATAGGCAGTATGTGGCGTCCGTGGATAAAAAGTGATAGTGCTTCTTCCAGTGGTTCGTTAAAGAAGAATCACTTATCTTGTGACGCGATAATCATTATAAAAAATGTGTATACTTCCTTACTTCAGCAAGGATATAACGCGGGTGCTGCAGCAAAAGTAACCAGTAATTTGACGAAGGTGCCTCTTACTTCAGTTAGACGAATTGTTGAAAATTCCATGGAATCAAGAAAAAAGCGTAAAGATTCCGGTGTCACAAAAAGTCTAGACGACTGGGAAAAAGATTTGATAAGGCGAAAAATCTACACTATGTACGATGAGCAGCGTGTCCCTACAATCAAAAGTCTGAAACAGCGGCTCATCAATGACGAAACTCATATCAACTGTGGCCTCACTACTCTTTGGCGAGCTCTGTCTGCAATGGGCTTTAAATATCGCAAAATTGACAAGAGACAAGTAATAATGGAATCCACACGTTTAATAAACTGGCGTTCTGTATATATAACGTCAATAAGAAAATACCGGTCTGAAAATCGGCCAATACTCTACCTCGACGAGACGTGGTTTGACACGCATGACACCCCTTCCAAAGGATGGTCTGATTCCTCTGATGAGTGTAAAACAAAAGCACCATCAAATAAGGGGAAAAGAATCACAATATTACACGCAGGATCAGAAAAGGGTTGGATCCCAAACGCTATGTGGCTTTCTGCCAAAAATATTAAGGACTCTTGTGTTGATTATCACGAAGATACGACAGCAGAGCTTTTTGAAGATTGGTTTGAAAATTGTCTGTTACCCAACATTCCGCCAAACAGAGTTATAGTAATGGACAACGCAAGCTATCATAGTCGACAATTGCAAAAAATTCCTGGCTCAAAGAATACGAAATTGGAGATTCAAAACTTCATGGCTGCAAATGACATATATTTTGAGGAAAATTATACAAAAAAAGAACTTCTACAAGTGCTGCAGTCATTTTCTTAAAAAAAAAACGTATGTTTGTGATACAATTGCAGAAGAATTGGGACATACAGTGTTACGGCTACCTGTACTGTCTAGTTATATCCATGAAGCAACCTGTCTTCATCCAGTGTCTCGTGGATCATTGAAAATGAGGGATAATGGATAAATTATAAATTTTTGCTACACCAGCAGAAGTCATCGCACAAGCCTAGTGGGAGTAGATGAAGTACAGGACACACCTCTAGGATAAGGCTTGTTACGTGCACTCGTTCGCTCATGCGTAATAGGCTACTTATCCTCCTCGTTACTTAATATACCATTATTCAACATCATTAAATTTCTCTCAATTTTCCCATGAATAGTAATACGTTTGTGGACCGGTAATGCTGGCTTGCGTGAAATCATGCGGGATAGTATTTTCAATATTGAAATATTAGAATCTCCAATTTCGAACGAACAATAATTATTTACGGTGCGATTTGGCGAGTATTAATTGATGATACGCAGTGCAGACGAAAATAGTTTACGTAGAAGGGTCTCATTTCTGGTACTTCTCAGTAAGGAAAACAATAGTTTGACGTCAGTCGTTGCCGAGAATTTGTGATACCTATTTTGATAGTTCTTTCACATGCGAGTATTTATCCAAAACTAGTTCAACAACGGAATTTTAGTACCTATGTGAGATAAATTATGACTCATTAGAGGTATTTCAAAAACAGCTTTTCGAAGGTTTCAGGCACTATCCAGATACCAGAAAATAGAGGATAAACTTTCAGACATGAATTTATTTTTCATCTGTTTATACGACGAAAAAGACTGTAACGTTCAGAGAGCATTTTGTGAACTGAGAGGAGGAAAATGTGAATTCGTTTTCACTTCGGATTAATGATGGTTCATTTTTACATGGAAAGAGAAATTGGAAAACTGTACTAGTTGGGTCAACCAACTATGATGGAAATGCCAAGGACAATGAATGATATTTTAGGAGAGCTATGGCGATACCATTTTCGATGGAAAAGGTATAAATTTCCGATTATTTTGGCGCCCTTCATTAATGTACGCAATCCAGTTTGAAAAAAAATATAGTAGGTGAAACAAGATTCTTTCAATTTTATTTTTATTAGAAATAATGAATTATCAATTTATGAGAAAAAAAAAATTTAATCTTTAAACTAGAACTTTTATCAGGTTAAAAAGGTGTTTTTCTTTATTCAACGGCAGCAAATTCTTTCAGGACTTCACCAAAATCGATTTTAGCAATCATATCCTGCTCTACGGCTGATATTGCTAGCCCAAATAGAATTTGCAACAAAAATTCTGTGAATTTGATTTTTGGGGAATTGCATGATGTCATGAGATCAAAATCAGGTTTGTTTCCGGAAGCGGCTGCCATTGATTTCCATTTCGATTGAATTTTGGCAAGGAAACTGATTTTGTTTCGTTTTGAAATCACCAAAATGAATTATGAATTGATTACAGTAACAATTCACAATCTTACTTGAGGGTTCAATTTTTTTTCAAAGATTAATTTTCAAATCATGAAATCAATTTTCCAAATCTGCTAGTCATCGGAAAAGAGTAAGCCTCTGAAGAAGCTGGCCACTAGCGCTAGCGAAACGTTAGGAAGAAATTCCAAAGAACGACGGCCTTCATGCCCGAAGAAAAGTAGTTATACTGAATCTCTGATACTGTTGCAGATAGTGTAAACCTCCCAGAGGCAACGTCATCTGCTGGGTGACGAGCAGAGTCTCAAACTCCTACTGCCCGAGGCAGAAGAGACCTCTTACAGCGGGCCATCGTACGGCGAAGCCGTAACAAATAGCTCGCTGCGATCGAGAAAGCTGCAACCCCAAATCAGAATTACTATGTTCGAAATGATCGCATTCACAAATCCAATGCTAGACAACTGTTTCAACCCACCAGGTCTCATCAGTTACACTTAGCTGGACTGTAAACCTACACCATCTGCACCAATTTCAGAGATTCACCTCGTAAGGCGTAGATAGTTCGAAATGTTTATGTTCACAGTCCAGCCAAGTGTCACTGATGACACCTGGTGGGTCGAAACAGCTGCCTGGCATTGGATTTGTGAATGCAATCATTCCGAACATAGAAATTCTGATTTCTGTAAAGGGTTGCAGCTCTCTGCAAGTTGACCGAAGTTGATTCTCGATCGCGGCGGGCTATTTGTTGCGGCTTCGCCGTACGATGATCCGCCGTAAAGGCTTGGTTCCGCTTGTGCAGCGGACGCATGCAGCCACTGCTTGCAGCCGCGTTTGGCTGCTTAGTAGGAAGTGGTTCACCTTGTGCAGTGGAAACGCAAGCGTCTTTAAAAACTCGGGCAGACTCGGGCTAGTCTAGTCAGTTCATTTTGAGCCTTCATGGTGAAAAGATGATCCGTGGTGCATTATTTGCTCTTTATTTGTTAGACGAAGAAGACGATGCTATTGTCATACAAACATTTGTGAAATGACACCAATTCAATCAGTGCAATTTCATCATCACGGAAGAAGTGTTTATCACCATTCATCTTTTTTTTATTATGCAAAATTAAACAATAAAATACTCAAAACCACGTGTTCGGATACGATTCCTCGACCGCTGCGTCCAGACTGGTCCCCCTAGCAGTCGATGCAGCCGTCGCATGCGATGCGTTGCGACCGACGCGCTTGCAGAACCAATGCCATAAGGATGTACGGATATCAGTACCTGCGACCGCTGCAGCAGCGGCTGCAAACAGTGGCTGCATGCGTCCGCTGCACAAGTGGAACCAAGCCTTAAGAGGTCTCATCTGCCTTGGGCAGAAGGAGTTTGAGACTTTTGTCGTGACCCAGCAGTAGTTTGCCTTTTAAGTGGCAATATTTGAAGAAATCAGTAAAAGATCTGCCAATAAGTTCGGTGACTATACTCTCAACTCAGTTTGCCTCTCAATTTTCTAAAATGATTAAAGGCCGGCAGGTATTCTTCGTCGACCTTCATTCCAACTAGGAAAAGCTATTAGATATTGAAGTTTAATTCACCCCGGCCGGAGATCGGCCGCGCAAACCGCCCCTCCGTAACGAGGATATGATGTTCGACTATATCAATTCGAGATGAAGATGGATTCAAGCGCTGAGCCGCGGAATAATCAAAAGGAATATCGCGGCGCCGTGAAAAAGATGATGAACGACTTGCCACATCGCGTCTGGCGGGTTAATCGAAAGCGATAGATCCGGTGAGAGGCTAGCTCATTCCGGGGGCGGACACGCCCGTCTCGAAATGCAAATATGATTACGGAGTAATCCGAGATGGAATTACGGTAGGAACAAGCAGAAGATGATGCCTTGCAGCTCGACCTGGAGGTGTTCACGGGCGGTAGATTGATGGATTTGATTTCATCAATGAAATATACCTTTAAGGAAATCCCATCACTCAGAAAGATCGTGATGGACTGGATATCAGTATATGACGCTAAAAATGATTAAAGTAATATCTACTCACATTCAAGTTGGAAAACAGGATAGTTACAATGTTTTTTTTTGTATTTTGATGGTGAATAACGTTGATTCATTTTATTACAAAATTTCAAATCGTTAATCGACCTGACCTTGACGCATTTTACTGAAATTATAACCTTAGTAACGATAGCTATTTCCCAACAGTTTCGGTTCAGAAGAGATACTTGAAACGTCGTTAATATCCTCACCAGAAAATACCACCCTTTAGGATCACTATCTGAGAGTGAAAGATTATTAATAATGATTCACTGTTGATATCGAAAATAAACTAAAAGAAGAAAACTGAAAAACCAATCTGTTGAAGCGCACAATAATTTTATCAGGTTAAGATCTGAAAAAAAAGGAAAAAACAGCTCCTAGGAACTATTTCAACTATCTTGAGAATGATCTGAATACCAACCCGACATCATTCTGGAAGTTTGTGGATAACGAAAAAAGAACCCGTGACGCTTATGCGGCGTTTCTCATGAATGCGTTCGAACAAATGACTCAAAAGTAATGGCAACAGCATTCGCGAATTACTTGGTGATATTTCGAATAATAGTAATAAAGAGAATGGTGACATTCTCGAGGGGTGTTTCACTTCCGTGAAATTTTTACACCAAATCAGGATTTCTATTGGATTTCAGGATTTCTTCTCATATTCTCATGTAACTGTTTCGGATATGAAAAATGCGTTCCGTCAACTCAAGCCAAAAAAATCACCCGGCCCAGACGATACACCTCATCGAATCTTGTGAAGATTACTTGATTCATCCCCTCATGATTATATCTCAGAACTCTATTCAATCTGGAATATTTCCGGAATTGCTGAAACCGAAATTAACACTAATATATAAGAAAGATGATAAAACTATTATGTCTAATTACAGACCTGTTGCTATTCGCAATTGTGTGGCTAAGCTATTTGAATCCATCATTTCCGAGAAAATGAAATGGTACGTGAAAAATGAGATCATCTAGTCACAGCACGACTTTTGTAGGAAAATGTCCATCGAAACGAACTTGACGAGTTTTCGTATACAAAGGAGCGATACCATAGAGTCAGAAGGTCAGGTTGACACCATCTACACAGATTTCGCTAAAGCTTTCGATGAATTCGACCACGATATACTCTTAACTAAATTATCGAACTATGGATTTAGTAATGTGCTTGTCAATCAGTCTGATATCAGGATATCTGAAACGTCGTCCACAAGTAGTAAATATTCGTGGAACTATCTCTCACATAATCTGTGCGAGGTCTGCTGTACCGCAAGATTCTAGTCTGGGTCCCCTTCTTTCCTTACTTTTCATCAATGCCGAGCCAATTATCTTCTGAATACTTGTAAGCTGATGATAGTGAAATATTCAGGAAGATTGAAATTTTCGCGAGGGCTAGGAAATGGTACATAATGATCTTAATGTGTTGCATGTCTGGACAGTAGAGAACGAGCTCCTTCTGAATGATGATAAATGTTTCAATATTACATACAGTAAATCAAATGATGCATGATAAAAAATCAGGAAAGCTCACATTTATTGAAGACATAGGAGTCACCTTTCAGAACTCATTGAAATTCGACAAACATATGAATAACGTGTCACGGAGTGCAACCAGAATGCTAAGTTTCCTGAAGCACACAACAGCAGAATTCAAAGAAATAAAACCATAACCTTGCTTTATACAACGCTCATTCGTAGCAAGTTAGAATTTGCTTCTATCATTTGGAACCTAGGAAAGCTCGACCTGATTGAATGTCTCGGATCGGTGCAAAATAAATGTATATTGTTCCTCCTACACTACAGAAAATATTGGAGGTTCTGACCGATCGTCCTATCAACCACTCCGTGATGAATTTATTTTACAAAACTGGAAAATAGAAAGCCTATACACAGAAAATGTCATTCATATACAAATTATAAATAATAACACAGGAAGTGCAGTGGTACTATCCAGAATACAGATACATGTCCCAAATCCGAATCTTATCAACAATATGTGCAGCCTGTGTAACAAGTTTTCTGAAAAATTGACAAATTGATATTTTCAGTATGAGCTTATTATATCTTTAGTATCATTTTATTAAAGTACAATCAAATAGTGTTAACTCAAGTATTGATGTGTCGAAATGAGTACTTGATGGTCTTTTCCTTTTTTATCCAAAATCGTCCGTTCTACGGTTATATCTCCTTCAACAACAACGGTGCTGTGGACTCTTGGGTAGAGTGGCCCCATAACAGAATAGTTCTGGATTGGAGCTTAGAAAGTCATCTGGAGTTTGGATCCTCTTCACTGCATGTTTCGATATCATGAAAATGCAGGAATTGGAGACTTTTTGTTCAAGCCAGCAAGGCGCGCTGTTGATGAACTTGGTGCATTTTTCGACACCAAGCGAGTAAAACAATTCTCTTTCACCGAGTTAGAGCCCGCACGGAAAAAAGTACACGTTGAAGCTGCAGAGAATGCTAAAATAATGCTGCTGCAACCAAACAAGCCCATGCATGGAGTTATTATTCAAAAACATCGGAGGCCAGATACAAGCGGATATGTCTGATGTAGTCCTAGACCACCAGAAAAGAAAAAAAAAAAAGAAAAAATGGACAACATATCAAACTCGCAGCCGTTATCCAGAACTTTCTGAGAAAATAGTAGTTCTGATCATAGGAGCTCTTGGTGAATAAAGCTCATACTGGCGTGCCAAGAATTGGCAGAATTCTTAACTGACCATATGCCTCGGCTCTTTGAATCTACTCAGGCACATGATACTCGGACCTAATGACCGCCAATGCGACGCCAATGAAACTCGAGTGAACTATCGCCTTCTATTGCTGAAATTACACTGTCGGAAAATCACATGATTCACCTTTTATCAAGCGATAGTGGTTTTGTTTCGTGTGATGTTAGGTCATATCCAATCAAATATTCAACAGGTATGTTGCCTTATGAACAGTTGGATGTTAGTATGTAGGTTGGTTTCGTACAATTTTGTCTCCCCCTAACCGGAAGTTAGCCATTAAATAGTTATGAATACTCATTCATTCAAACTTTATGAATTCAATGGCGAATAATGAATTGGGATAACGTTATTTGGAGAAAATTATGCTGAAAACCTGTGTATGTATGTTCACTTACAGAGAAGCTTCCGGGAAGGTATCTGCCCAATCTCATCTAACACGACACTTGTGGAAGAGTTATCACGAAAATGGCTTCGCCGTACAATTTGCTCGTGTTTGAGGTTGTCCAGTAGAAGGCGTTCTGCCTCTACACCGTTCTACACCATCCAGCTACTTTCTCTTGTTGATTCATAGCTGAATGAAAGGAACATATGAACTGTATTACACATTCCAATCGATATTGTCGAGAGCAATATCGGAGCAATTCTTCAATCGCAATAGGTTCAAGTGAACTTTTGCTATTGGAATTGATAGAAAATATAAATTATTCACTGTTCAGAAAATTTCAAATTCTGATACTATTCAAACACCTAATTAACTTTCGTGGATAACTGTGATCTTTAGAAAACAATCCGGTGATGACTTGCTTGTATGACTTCACTGTGAAGCTCTATTCATTGGTATCTGGGTGAAAGTTGCCAAAAGTAGTTGCCGATCGAAAATTACTACCATAAATATAATTCAAAAGATTGAATGAAATACTTGAATTCACGTATGGTTTATCAGTAAAAAAATTAAAGAAAGCTTTGTCTCTCATGTAACACAGAATCCCACGGAGTGGATAATTTTGAAGCAAGCAGGTAGATGACTGACACCGTGTATGAATTGTACTAAAGAGTTCATTAAATGTTATTAACTGAGAATTGGCGAACTTCGCTGGGTCTTATTACACTAGCATCCCCCAGACTATTCATTTCCCCATAGTTCTACTCTAATTACATCTCTCCGCTAGTTTACAACCAGAAGGTGTTGATACCTCCCCTGAGTAAACGTGATATTCCGAAATGAACGTCGTCGGGAAAAGTTTAGAAGGTAATAATACCGAGAGCGTTGACGAGTGTCCTTTCAATTGATATGGCGGTGATCGCGTAGTCCGAGAAAGGGTGCATATGATTATGGAAATGGTGTAAAATTCATGAAAACTCACGGTTCTCTGTATATGTCGACATAAACTAACCTTTTCGAACTTTTTGGGAGAGTTTCCAACGTTTATAAAATGGTGAAACTAAAAGAGTTTCCAATACTTGGAACTCTCACGAAGAGACACTTTTCTTTCTTAAATGTGCCTTTAATGTAATTCAGCTCCTGCCGTGCCGGTTAATCAAAGGAGAAGCTGTTTCAGATAGAATCGACTTTCTTCCATTCTATGAATGATATGCACCTATCAACAGTCGTATTGCTAACTTGACGTCAAGTTATTATTGAAGTTTTCAGAACTTCGACTAGACCATGAGATTTTTTCTCAGTGATTATGTTTCCAAGAAGCAATATAGTTTTTTTCACAAGAAAGCAATTTTTCTTTGAAGGTGAAATGGAAGGAATCGAATAGCCACGTCAACTTCTGAAAACCCCAATGATAATAATACCTATAACTATAACTAGTTATAACTTGACATCACGTTAGTGAGACACCATAGTTTTTGTTTCTCCAACTAATTATTTAGTATCAATCAAAGGAGAGATTTGTTGGTGCTGCATACACGTAACTGGTGAATTAGGAAAATGTCGTATTTCATGTAAATATATTTATATGTAAATTGCAAAGCGCTTTCGGCTTTCACGCCATCATCAGTTTTTACAGGAAGATCTTCCAGAGTTGAAATATAAAACGTTAGTGAAACATTACACTGAACGAACATGAAAGTTAAAGTCAGTGCCCACTAGGGTTCAACTATTAATTCATTTTAAACATTATAATAAAAATTAAAAATTCCCAACGTGCTGCATGGTGAGCAGGAAGGGTGACAGGAACTGAAATTTGACATTGACTTAAGGTCCTAATCGATCATGGAACATATTCTGTGACAAATGACATGTATAGTGACTACAGTACGTTAAAACTCTCTGAGGCGAGCAAAGAACTACTCAATTGAGATTTTTAGGAAGAGCAGGGGGTACGTTCTCAGTCTGCCTCCCAACGGAAACTCAACCATAAGAACACCGAAAGTGAACCAACAGTTTGGGTTCAATGGGAACTCAGCTACCGGACAACATAGAAGTTGACTGTGTAAAGTGATTTTTTTTCCTTTTGATTTGTTAATTCGATGATGATATAATGACTCTGAATTTTACTAAAGGTTGAAATGTAGATATCAAGAGTGCGTTCCCGAACCACCTTCCGAGGAACAAACAATCCCACCAGCAGAAAAACGGGAGTGGAAGTGAAGTTAGGGTCTGATGGGAACCCAATTTTCAGTCCACAGACCGGAACCAGACAGAAAATGAGTACCTAGGACATGCTCTAGAAAACTCCAGTTTTTCTGAGTGTACACCACTGGTCTTCTCCAGGTACTTATTTTCTGTCTGGTTCCGGTCTGTGGCCTGAAAATTGGGTTCCCATCAGACCCTAACTTCACTTCCACTCCCGTTTTTTTGCTGGTGGGATTGTTTGTTCCTCGGAAGGTGGTTCGAGAACGCACTCTTGATACCTACATTTCACACTTTAGTAAAATTCATAGTCATTATATCATCATCGAATTAACAAATCAAAAGAAAAAAAATTCACTTCACACAGTCAACTTCTTAACGTACCTGGTATTCTTCCTAATGAGTTTCTCTTCTGTCAGACTTCCGTCTGTGGTCCGGTAGCTGAGTTCCCATTGAACCCAAACTCTTGGTTCACGTCCGGTGTTCTCATGCTTGAGTTTCTGTTGGGAGGTAGACTGAGAACGTACCCCCTACTTTTTCCTAAAAATCTCAATTGAATAGTTATTTGCCCGCCTTAGAAAGTTATAACGTACTGTAGTCACTATACATGTCAATTGTCACAGAATGTGTTCCATAATCGATTAGGACCTTAAGTCAATGTCAAATTTCAGTTCCTGTCACCCTTCCTGCTCACCATGTAGTACGTGGGGAATTTTTATAATAATGTTAACAAAAAAAATAGTTGAACCCTAATGGGCACTGATTTTAACTTTCATGTTCGTTCAGTGTAATGTTTCACCAACCTTTTATATTTCAATTCTGGAAGAACTTCCTGTGAATACTTGACGAGTAAGTGATTCAAATTTCATTTTCAAACAAATTTCACGACTATTACGCATCGTATCGCACTAATGATGGCGTAAAAGCCAAAGCGCTTTGCACTTTACAAATAAATATATTTCCGCAATTCATAAGCGGATAATTGAAGAAATCTGATGATCTAGTCAAAGTTTTCGAGAACACGATCATGACAATATGCCTCATCAACTCGATGTTTGCAAGATCTTGGTTTTCTATCGCTACGATATTATGAATACCAACATTTTCCTACACTCGTGTATTAGTTGCAATGGAATAGCGTTCGTGTTATAGGGTCAAAAGTGGAGCACTCCGGATTTCTGTTACTGGAAATTCTCGGTAGTTTTGCCACGTAGCTATCGTAGAACCAACGTAATAATTTTCCAGCGCGTGATTGTGGCCCCGGGTTAGTTTTGTTTTGTTTTGCTGTGGATAAATAAGCGGATTGACTGGCGAACAAGCCCTGAATGCTGAAATACTGTTTCAGTTCGCTAAATTCCGATAAATTCTGAAAATTGTGTTGTACCTCCGAATTATGTGTGTTTATATCGGGCTAATAGATATTTCTCCTGATGGGGATTTTCCTAGATTCAACCCGTTATTGGAGAGAGTTATTCGAAAGGAAACATAACAATTGAACGATGAATTATTTCAAAACCTGTTTCCTATTTAATTCGGTCTACTGTGTTCGATTTAGGCAAGATTTCTATTCAGATCGTGTGGTTGTGAGAGGTTCCTCTCAGTTTCCTAGTTTCCTAGGGTGGTTTTTCAAGGACCCTTGATGGTAGGTTTATAAAGTAGTTTGTAAAAGCAAGAAATGAAATACAAATATCGAAATTTCATCTCAACACAAGCTTGTGATGAATTCAGTCTCTATAATAAAGCTAGTGAATGCAATAAATTTCCAGTTATCGTTTCCAAAAAATTGACTAGAATCACTATCTGAATTCCGCAAGGAGTAGATGCTCATTTTCAGTTTGAGTCATGGAAAGAGATTCCACTATGGAATAATTTTCAATCATTGAGGATATGATTTTCGTTGTCGGATAACAACAGGTGAATTGCACATTCTTATACCGTATACACTTCTAGGAAAATGGAGGTGATCAGCATGTTACTGATTAATTTCATCAAAATCTCTTTTGTACCATTCACGTTTTTTCTACTTCAGATATTTCATGGAAGTAACATTCTGTCTTTTTTATGAAAATATGATCCCGAAAAAAATTACAGTGCTACCGGATTGCTTGGTGTATTCGATCAACAGACCTCACCTACTTAGATTGGTATCAAAGCAATAATTGTCTTTCACATAAATCCTGGCAAAAAATCTTCCATGTCCAGAAATCGATCCCAAGAAAATCGAAATTAAGAACAGTCAATGTAATACTAACGGGCTCCTATCCCGCTAGGACACCAAACAAACCATATCAGACTATGCGACTGCTTTGGACTGATTCTGAACTGAGTTTGTTGAAAATCCTAAGATTCCTAAATAATATTTAGGACTCTTATAGAACAATTCGTTGTTGCACAGTTGTGGGCTAGACAGATTGAGGCAAGCTTCCCCCAGTACATTTCTGTGTAACTACTTATAACTGTTCCAGCACCAAAACAAACCTGGGGTAACCACTGTATGGCCGCCTCTGAATATTTGTCGATTCCAACATCATTACTCCATATGGAATTGACTTCTATAAGAGAATATTGCTTTACCGACACCTTGTAACTTTCGATCCGAGAAGCATGAAGAAGTAACAATTAACAATTAGCTAATTTGTACGTACAGTTTTCGTGGGAGTATGTGTTGACTTGACAGTCTTCAATTATCGTTTGTTAGTCGTGAGACTTTCGCTACAGAATAGTTACCCTAATACCAAACTGATATTATTCACACTCGACGCGCGTTCCGCTTACAATGTTAGAAGAAGAACATTGATACCAAATCTAAGGGTTGATTAGTTATGTGTCTAACAATCTAAGGTAGTGCAAGTAAGAACTACCAGGTTTTTCTCGATCAGACATCGACTTCGTCTATTATAATAGGGGAGCCCAAGAGGGGATTTCAGGATTCACTAAAGCGCGGCAGATTAATATACAGGGGGATACCTTGTACCCGGTTAAGTACTTCCACCATATATGAGCCCTATATATATGGCAGCCCTTCAAGGATAAAGGATCAGAATAGTAAAAAAAAATTATCTGAAATTCTCGAGCGCATCAGATTAAGGTAGGGTGAGTTAGTTACATCCTGAAACGTGTATATTCCACTAATCTGACAATTCTAGGGTGACCCAAAAAGGAGGAGGGTTACGAAGTTGTAAAAAAAGGGTCATCTCGACATTCTCGAGCGTGGCTAAATTTTCTTATTTCGAAAGGAAGAATTCAAGAATTACAAAAAATATATAATCTGACGATTTCCGCTAGCCGAAATAATAAAAATTCATCGATAAAATTTAATGCGTGCAGCTACGTGATGCCTATATTCCCCTTTCCACGTTAGTTCCACGTTTCTATCTCTCTCACTCTTTCTCTATTTATTGCTCTCTCACTCCGTCTCCACTCTGGTGTCTGTGCCACGATGCCATGACAGTTGATCACACAGACTCGTTGGTGGCATGATATTGTTTACAACGAATATCCAACGTTTTGAAATTTTTAAAATGTATTTGCTTATAATTATTCTCTTATAAATACAAGTATTCTACTAAAAAAAGCATACATTTTTTTTTATTTGCATGCTTTTTCCTGAGATTATCAATTGATTGAGTTCAATTATTAAAAAAAAAATCAAATCGGCAGAATAGGGGAATCCCTGCAGATAATCGTCAGATTATGAGACTGCAACGTCTAGGGCGTAAAAATGAACCATATATATATCTTTATCTGACGCGCTTGTGTATTTCAAAATGACGAATTTTTTTTCACATTCTAATAACGGCTGCCAGTCTGTGTCACATCCAAACCGTCAGATTATTATATATGAACTAAGAAAATCTGACGCGCTCGAATTTTTTTTTCATTTTCAACCCTTACGTACGACCACCCCCATCATGGAAACAATCAGATTAACATACGTACATTTTTTAAAATATGTAGGACATAGATGATATCAATATCTGACGCGCTCGAGTATGTCCATTCAACAGTTTTTTTCTTCATTTTTGAAAGTCTATAGCCAATCCCCCCACCGATGAAAATGTATACATTAAATAACATTTTTTTTATCATCTAAGCTTCGCAACCCAATAGGTCTCTATGACGCTCGAGTAAATCCCGATTTAGCATCGTGGGCTCTCCTACTATTGATGATTCTGATTTTCTAAACATAAAACGGAATATCGGTCTGAAAGTGGTTGGTTTTCGATTGCTTTAAGCGGTCTCGTATCAGTTTCAGATTTAAAATAGGTTTGAAATGGGGTTTTAGTATCAAGAACATTCTTCATCGGTCCCAGATTGCTCGTAATAATTCCATGATCATTGTCCAGATCATGATGTGCGACACTAGACTTTTTCTATCCGGCCGTATCTTATATGTGCAAAGTGTTCCTTAAAGCGGGTTGCAATAGTTTGTCGACTATGACCAATATATTTAGTGTTCTAATCTTGACTAATGATTTCGTATATCTCCGACTTGTTTGTGTCTTATAATTATTCTTCTGGATCACTAAGGAGTTGTGTTCGTGAGTAAACACGAATTGTTTGTTTTGCAAGTAGTGTGTGAAAATCTTTATGTGAAGTGTTTTTGAATTGAAGGTGAATTTGTGCTTATTCAAGTGTGTATTCATTTCAACTGACAATCCGAATGCTTGGTTTTGTGTTAGAAATGTTGTTCTTTTCATTGAATTCAACTGGCCCATAAATTCAGAATATCAGAAAACTGTGGTATTGTTGTTTTGTTTTTTCGTCTAGAGATGCTGATAGGTAACCTCACGTACTATGGAAAATGATCAGTCTACTTGGTCTCCTTCCACTCAATGCGGTCGGACCTTCTCGCTTCTCTGCCCCTCAATATTGCCGGGAACGGTACATTGTATGTATTCACAGTCCCGACAATATCTTTAATGGGTTATTGGAGACGAGACCCCGACTGAGCAGTGCTATTGCACCCTATACGCTTGCCGTATCAGTGACGACAATCCTAGGTGCCGAGAGGGCAATTACATCGCCCAGCACACAAATTTGATCTGACAAGTATTTCTCCCTCATCTTGCCACTTTATCGCCCTCTTAGCGTAATCACGTGACATAATCAACGCCCGATGACTCTGCTCTGTCATCAGATAATTCGGATGTTCCTAAGATCTAATTGATAGGTACTGAATTCACACCGAACTTTAGCGATAGAGGAGATCTGGCAATGGGTGTTTGATTGCTAGAGGTTGTTTGACACTGTTCGAAAATGAATATCACCAACCAAATGAATACCTTCATACAGGGCTCCTCCACGAATATGCCCTATCCTGGCTCGTTATGTAACTGTGGGGCTAATTTTACTGAAAACCTTCAAATAGCAATATTTCGAACTCGATACAATATTGGAAAAACCTCATGAGGGAGAATACATATTCGAAATTTCATACCATCAACCCAAATATTGGAATCTCAATATTTCCGAAACTAGTATCGAAAATCCTTGAGACCTGTTTTCACGCCCAAGCGACCTTCGAAACTTTTTCCTCGCACGTCCCTCCAACTCTCAACATTTTCGATTATAGCATTATACCATCTGACGTATCATGTAAAATAGAAGGTCCAATCAGAATGGTCTTCCTATATATTGGATTGTTGCAACAAATGCTTGTTAGTTTCCGTTAAAAGTGCTCAATATTGTTACGATTTAGCCTTGGGGTTCGTCAATTGAAACTCCAAACAACACTTCACTACGTTTATTACAACTTTCTATCACAACACAATACAATACAATCGCTTAAATTGCTCCGCTAACTTTCCAATGCTCGGTAATAAAACTCTGTACTAAAAATTCTGCCGTCGCAGTGAGCGACTCCCGTTTATGTAGGCGCTCACACAGTGGCGAATCATCCAGAGAAATCCCGACAATCGAATATTCCGAGTTAGCCGCGATCACGCAGGTACAATCTTTCCTCGAACTGTCGCACTAATTTGCATCCGTAGGCGACAGGGCCGGCGCCAGGAAATTTCGTAACAATATTATATTAAGCCAATTTGGAAGCTGTTATATATTATTATGTTATTGTTCAACAAGACTCAGTACGTATGAGGTGTCACAGGTGTCAATGTCGAAAATACATAATTTGAAAACGTTCGTTAAATCAGTATTCGAAATAAATTATAAATATTCAACAGGCAAAATGTTTACAATTTTTGTGTATTCTTCAATCAAGAATGCTTTCTTCAGCCCTTTTTGTGCATTTGAGATCAAATACATACTCAGGGTTTCTGAGGTCGCCATATTAATGTAGGTGGTTGAATGAACCGGAATATCAAGATTTTTTTACAAAAACATTCAAAAATTGATGAATTATTTTCTGTCTTTTCTCCTTATCCAAAAATGTAAATTACAACTTCTATAAAAGAAGTAAAATCTAAAAATTTCAGAGAAAATTTTTTTTTCAGCTCTTCAGTGGGAAAGGGTGAATTACTGAAAACTTTCACTCAAATATTCAGAAAATTCAGTTTTAATTGATATTTCGGTGACATTCATTCATTTTATAGCCGAAAACCAACCGTCGTTATAATGAATATTTCCCTCATATGTGAAATGTCCCACAAGAGCAATGCAATTATCGAAAACCCACAGCGGTAATTGCATTGTTTCAAGTCGCCATAACAACACATTTGAAACCGTATCGCTAGACGTCAGTAAACAAGACAAATAAATGTCAGATAGACTCGAAAAATAGAAAAACATTTCGCGTTTAGGTGAGCACTCCATACAATCTATAGAGGAAAGTATAAATGAACAAAAAATAACATTTCCTTGAGAATTTTTCAATTCGTGAAATATGAATTACATTCGTGCCTAAAAATGACCAGATAATTTTGCTTTCGAGCGTGATATCTTATACAAATTGCATTCGGTTATTTTCATATTTTTTTAAAGAGCCCTCGTCCTTCGGACTCGGGCACTTTCGCCAAAATATGAAAATAAACTTGCAATTTTTAGATATCACGCTTTCTTGCAAAATTATCGGTGATTTTTATGCACTCGTGCAATTATAACCGATAATTGGGAACCTACGTATTCTTGTGGAGAGAATGAAGTTTGATGAATCATTTTTTGACTTTTTTCTTCTCCGAATTGAAAAATAGAAATTACAACTTCTATGAAAGAAGTAAAATAAAAAAATTACAAACACTCTCTGTTGATAGGTACGAGTATATCATTCGAAAACGTTTGATTCATTCTCCAAAAGGAAGAAAGTCTATCTGAAATAGCTACTCCCCTGCCTATATGGTGACGGCGGGCACTGGGTTGCATTG
The DNA here is from genome assembly GCA_032362365.1 of Zygogramma bicolorata. Classification (NCBI taxonomy): domain Eukaryota; kingdom Metazoa; phylum Arthropoda; class Insecta; order Coleoptera; family Chrysomelidae; genus Zygogramma; species Zygogramma bicolorata. The sequence continues at coordinate 233,609 of JAVJAQ010000040.1, read as the reverse complement.
AAATCACTTTTTCTTGCCCAATTTGTTTACCAATCATTTGAAAATTGAATTAAATAGATAGCAAATTATTAGAATCCACCCTGTACAGAATTTTGTGAGAGAAAATCTCTTTTTGAGTTCATTTAATTTTTTGGGAAAATTGATTATTGTCGAGTTTTTCTATTTTACTACTTTTGGGTGAACCTTCACACCGCACCTATAAAATTATCTGCCAAAGTCCCATCCCGTTATTTCTTTTATTCAATCTTAGCAAAAAACTAGTGTCGGATTACAATGCTCTGGGAATTATCTCCTCACAATTGAAATATTTTATGTGCTTCAAAAAATAGCAGTAAGGTTCATATGCAAAGCAGGCCTCAGAGATACATGTAGACCCTCATTGAAAGCCCATGTTATTCTGACAGTTACCTCAGTATTCATTCTCAAGACAGTTTGCTTGATAAAGAAAAATAAATCTTCTCTCGGCAGGTCTTTTATAACCTCATATAATACTCGCCAACATAACAGTAATATAGATCCCTATATTCCAATTTATTCACTTGTTAAAGACTCGATTATATACAATGGAATCAAAATGTTCAATCACCTTCCAGCTGTGGTGAAAGAAATCGAAAACTGTTAACATTTCAGGAAGGATGTATAAAATCTTATAGTTTAAAAAGCATACCACTAGGGAATTTTTTGATGACCTATCCTTCAGGTAAGTATGAACCAAGAAAGAGATACTGTTTTTCATTCAAGTTTGTATATATTGATATTTTATTTATATTTTCCTAGTGTTTGTGTATAATGTTTTGTACCTTATTATTTCTTTTTCACTCTTTATTCATGTTTTGTCAATGAGAATTATTTTCTTCCCATGATAATATTTGAGTTGATTTTTTCAAAGCACGATATAATAGTCTTTTTGTTGATAAGTGAACTAATTCATATGTTGTGTAGCACCAAAATTAACAAGTACTTTCCATTTTCTCAATTACCTCTCGGAAAATCCCACCGAATATCCAGAACTAAACCGTTTATTTCATAATATATAAGTTTCAGAAAACTTCCACAACTTTCATCATCTTATGACACAACCTCCTTCAAAGAAAGCTCTTCGAAACGAGTCTAATAAAAGTTGTATATCACACAACACCGATAATTCATCTTGATTTATAATTCAGTCTCAAAGTTTCCACAGCATTAAGCAATATGTACTTATCTTTCGCGAAACTTTATTAAAAGAAGATGGGTTGTTCCACTTGTTTGGCCAAACCAATATTTCAAACTGATATACACTGAAAATTGCTTTCGTAGTTGAATAACTCGCCCTAGAAAATCACAGCATATTTCATTGTTCCATTTACAATGGACTGTGTAGTTATTCGAAGTTGAGATACGGTTTACATTTTGAATGCACAGCGATATTTCATTCTGATTTCGAGTGACAACACCATGCAAACTAGAATGGCCTATTTTCTTATCTTTATCGGCAAGAAGTGGAATATTGATCGCCAGTCTGTTGCAGATATTATTAATGGGCACCTCATTGCCAGTGAATTCCCAAACAATGTTTCTTGTTCGCGATCAATGCTTTCTTCCTACGTTCATGAAATGAATTCGCATGACTGAATGTTCTGGCAGAAATTGAAGAAAAATCAACGCTTGGAGATGAGAAAGTCTTCGATGTTTACCCTTCCAATAGAACGGAGTCAAAAATACCCTGAGATGACATACGCTTGTTTTTTGAAACATGATTGCAATACGAGGGGGAAACAACTAGCTAAAATCTGTACAAGATTTAAAATCTTTCAAAGACTCGAAGACTCAAACGCATGACTTAAAGACTTAAAGGCATGACTTAAAGACTTGAACGCATGACTTGAAGACTCAAAACGATGACTTAAATGACTTAAAATTTTTAGGTGTACAAGACTGAAAGAAGATGTTTCCCCCTCGTTGCAATACCAGTGAACTTGATTAAATATGGTACTACGCTCAGTCAAGCATTTATTAAGAGAGGCGCCATGGGTGAGCTGACAAACATTTGAACTGAAATGATTTCCTTTTTCTTCACAATGAATATCATGGATATCAAATCCCAAACATCATTAAATATCCATCTAGTAATTGGAAAATGAACTAAATCAGCCAGCCACTTCAGGACGACATATTCAAGCATTGTTTTCTTGTTTTGAGAGAAATTGAATAGCTGATGCCTGTGAAAAAAGCATTTGAAGCGTTTTTGTGACGGCATCTGCACTATAATGTCGAAATTTCTGTTCACTTGACAATGTACGACAAAGTTTCCTTCTCCGAAGGGTAGAGTGGGTGAAGATTTCTGTTTGTCATTTTGACTAGAATGTTGTCAGAAAGCTTCTGAAGCTTCAAAATAGAAATTGGGGAAAGAAATGAGAGTTTCAGCTTCAAAATAACTATTAAATATATGAATGATATACGACACTGATGAAAAATCCACTTCTGTTTCCGAATTGATTGCCATCTTCTGGCAAAATGTAAAAATAATCGAGAAAGTGTGCAATATATGCTAAGACCTCTGTGAGAAAAATCTAAAAAAGACAACCTGAAAACAAACTCACTATTGCCATCTATGCGTACTATTCATCCCTTCAAATGATATATCTTTATGGTTCACTAACTATCCTATATCTCTATAAACAATGATCGAAGTATATACAATGTTTTGAATATTTTTATGAGTCTGATAACATGAACGAATTCATTAATATGTATACCAAATTACGAGTCGTTCTCAATCATTTAACAAATTGGTTTGAAAGAACGCTGTGAATTTGAAATGAAGTTGTCCATCGGATATCCCTCCTGGAAAAATATAATATGGTGATCTGCTCACTTGATCAACTTAGCAAATACTACTTTCTTAATAACAATTGTCCAAGAATTTCAACTCGTTCGTTATTTGCTAATTTGTTGCTGAAGAAAATAATAAGCTATTACCTTTTTGTTGAATTATGGTGTCTTTATAGCTTGATTTTGAGTTGAGAAACACATGTTTTTTCTTTCGCAACTCATTTTCACTAGAAACAAAAATCGAATAGCACATTAGTCTGCCTTCACATTTTACATGGAGATACCAACATGTTATATGTTATTCCCAGGGGTTCTTGAATTATTTGCGTTTTTCCAAATATTTTCAAGAATTATGAAAATGATAATTTTTGGAACTTTTTTAATTTGAAACGAAATAACCACCCAGTATACCTGAATGTTTTCCACACTGTTCTGTGAAAGAGGTTTACAAAACCGCGACACGCATTTCTACTACTAACCAATTCATATTTAGACATTCTCTTGAATCAATGATCTAGTCGAGGAAGAATTAAGGAAATATTTTAGAGAATAGGCCATATCGAATTAGAGAAGAGTCATGCTAAGTAGTATTGACTGATGAAAACCAATCAGAATCTTGCAGTAGTAGACAATCCTAAATTGAGTTCGGAAGACATGTGCAGGGATGTCAAAATCTTCATTTACCAGAAGTTGAAGCAATAAATTTCACCTTTACCAAGTGCAACTACCCTAGGAGTGGATGGAAGCATCTTTTTCGAAGAGACTACAGTTTTGTCGATGCAAAATTTTACGGAAAATGAAAGATTTCTGGAGAGCACCATGTTCACCGACGAAGGTACCTACCACAGAAATGGATTTGCCAAAAGGCACATCTATTACTATTATTAAATTATAGTAACGAAAACTCACATAAAGTGTATATAATCGATCATTAATGTATGGGGCGATTTTGTGGATATTTACGTTATCGGAGCAAATTTTCACGAAAAACAAGTTGAATTGACAAGATATTGTTCTATTTCTCATAGGAGACTTCCCTATGTTGATAGAACACCTACCTCATCTCATCGAAGATAAATTGTGGATTCAACAATTGGTTTCAATGAGAAGGGCCTACTTAATTCTTGGCCGCCGAAGTCGCCGGAGCTAACTTTAATGTATTGTTGCGATATTTTCTTGGGTCGTTCATTAAAACTCCAAACAAAACTGAACTACTTTTATTACAATTCTTCATCACAATACAGTACATAACTGCTCAGCTAAACTACCCAACGTTCTGTACCAAAACTCTCTACTAGAAACTCTTAAGAACTCTCTCTCTCTCTCTCTCTGATAACACCCCGAATCGTCTCCGTTTTTATACTTGCGTACGCATATGGAGAATCTTCCAGAGAGGTATCGATGATGTGAATCAAATTTTCTACGCAAGGTGAAAATTCTTGGAACGTTTCATTGTTTCTTCGTCCCCTCATATTATTTTGCGTTAACGAGCGAGAGGGCCGGCGCGCTAGGAGATTTCGTAACAGTATTTTCATTTGATTTTCTCATCCGAACCGCGTGTGAGAAAACCTTTGGTAATAATTCAGAAAATATACAGAACAAGGTGGAAGCTATTTCAAAAATGTATCATTAGTGTGATTTTTGTCGATTCTCTTGATTCAAATTCACAATTGTTGAACATGTATTTATTTCCATAATTTATTGATGAAGCAAATAATGAAAATACGCATAGGAGTAACATTCAACATGTTGGTCTCCGCGGATAGGTGAATTCATGTAGAATGCAAAGACAGAAATATACAGGGTGTTTCTTTTGAAAAAATCAAACTCAATCTGAAGTTAACGAAATTCAATATAAATGTTTCCCAGGCCATAACATGCTATTTTGGTATTCTCTGAGCCATCTCACCAAGTGACTTGCAGATCTTTGATAAAAAAACTCAATGAAACTATTCCATTCAGCGGCTTTACACCCGAATTTTACGAAAAAAAAAAATGAAGTTTCCAACGGTGCTTTGTGGCAGGATAAAAATTCAGTGCTGGGTGAAAACATATGGCACCATTGCATCGACAATGAAACAAATAGATGTTTCATTTGAAAGAATTGGACAATTTTTGCTCACGGAAAAATGCAATACCCGTTACATCTGATATATATCTATATATGTATATATATATATATATATATATATATATATAAACTAATATAATAATACTTCCAGATCTCTTGATATCTACCAAAAGAGTCCATACCATTTTACGTATTTTATCAGCCTAAGGCATAGTCATATGCTAGAGAATCGCCAGCGAACTGCCACACAAATATACCTTTAACCTCCAGATTCATATGACCACATTCATGGCAAAAAGCATACCAGCGAGCGATTGATATGACACTTAAAATTTTCGAGTGGTACTCCTAGTGGTTTTATAAGGTCAGCGTCAATATAAAATTTCATTCTCCCCTCGACTTTCATGCGATCTGAATCTTTCCTACTATATTTTCTGTGGAAAACACCATGACATTTCACGTATTTGTCGTAGATTTCTAGACTAACCAAATTTATGGACCTGTCACTATTTTCGTTTTGCTCCAGCACGTCCCTGCGAGAACCTCAATATTCAATGTTACAGATAGAAACGCTCCTTTCCAGCTGTAACAAAACAAAGCTTTCACGTTGTGTACATCTCGGATCCCGGCATTGTTGAATTTCATTTCACATGGGAAATGCTCCTCGCAGCCGTGACAAGTTGTAGCTGATAACTGATGAGAGCTTTCATGCAGTGTGACTTTATAGTCACGGATTACGAACGCCCGTTCAGAACTGGAATGTGGCATTCCATACATGTGGCTATTCAACTTCAATTGGGCCGAATAGGTGAACACAACTGAAATTGGGAATTACGAACTGATTGAATTGAAATTGGGATGTGTTGGGATTGTTGGGATGCACCAATAAAGTATTCATACTTTTTATTATTCTACTGAAGCTACTACGAGCTGGTTTGGGGAAAGAGAATCATCGAAGGAGCATATCAGCAAATACACTTAGTTCATGCCGATACGACTTACATGCAAATATTAACTGGTGATTTGAATAAAACATCACGAGTGCGTATATATATATATATATATATATATATATATATATATATATATATGTGTGTATTTGTTATAGTGTAGAGGTTAGCACAAGGGTTCCCCGCCGGGCCACCGTGCTGGGTAATCGCACGTTAACAAAGAAAGCCGGTTACGAGTACTTGCTTTCAGCGCCTGCTCCAAGCGCTTGAGAATTTTGTTGTGTGTACATAACAAACGCTTGCATTTCAAGCTTAGTCTTTTCTCAGCTCTCGTCGAGACGTCTTCCTCAAGTGATAAAGAGTTATCTTTGCTTGAAAATGTCGAATTAAAAATTCGTTAAAAACAAGTTGGTGTTCTTCTTAACCGCGTAAGTTTGGGGAATATCACCATCTATTTCCTCGATTGAAATTGGACAAAGTGAGGTTTTTTTCTTATATGAGAATGGAGTTAACCACGTTCACTTACATCCTCAAGGAAATTGAAAGTGTTTTAGTGTTGGGGAAAGCTATCTTCCTCCACAACTTATCCACGTGAACTCTATTAGCATGCAGTTTGAAGCGTTTGTCTCAAATAGCCCCTCTTCTAAAGAATTGCGATATCAGTTCATCGACATCCATACTGCACAGTTGTTTGTCACTGACGGGTTCGGTCAAAAAGAGCCGGAAAACAAGTACAAAACGTTCTTGCGTGCTTGTCAGACCTTGTAGCAAGCGCTTGTTAGCCGGGACAGGCATTGTCTGTGAACGCACACGCTTGATACAATGAGGACTTTCCTCACGCCGATTGAAGCTTTCTTTGTGAACGCACCCCAAGGCCTCATTGATCCATTGCTCGCACTAGTTTCGACTTCTGAGGGCTGACGTTTGTCAGCTGGTTAACTGAAACGAACAACTTCACGACATTATGTGCATAACCCAAGCCAACGCAGTAAAGATATCCCTTTTAATGAATTAAATGAGTAGCTAGCAGGACGGTTGATCTTTCTTTTGAAAGAAATTAAATGAAATTCTTTCTGGTTCTGGTTAATATATTTTCAGTGAACGAAACAGGATCTTTTGTAAAAATAACACTTATACAGCCAATTCAAGAACGGTGAGGAATCGGACCCCATATTATATGAACTTTATCATTAGTGTTCTCGGTGATGTAGGTGTTAGCACGTCCGCCTTTCAAGCCGAAGATCGGGGTTCAAATCTTCGCCAGGCCACCGTGTTGGGTAATCGCACGTTAAAGGGTGAGGCCTCGTTAATCCCTTACTCGCACTAGTTTCGAATTCTGAGGGTTGACGTTCGTCAGAGAAAGAGAAAGCAATTTAGAAGAAAACCTGTTGCTTAGAACGAAAGGATAAAAATACAAATCAAGTTATGAAATCAAATCCGAACAAAATGTTGAAATGGATTTTTTGGTCAATTATAAAATTAAGGTTTGATTGATGAAAGAAAATAATGTTGCAACAAAAAGTCGAGATATTGAATATGAAATATCAGTCAAAAAATTCAAATAAAAAATTCAATGGAATAATATTCAGGCAAGAAAATTGATTGTACTATCCGCAATCGTCTTCGGGCGATGAAACGTCGCTACGATATTTTTCTTGAGAGGGTGGGTCTATATCGGTGCACTCAAATCGTTTAAAAAGGTATCGAATTTCTTTAATAACGTCACTGCTAGTATATTTTCTGGTAAAATCATGATCAACCCCCATGATGAAAGTCAGTTGTGTGTATAAAACCAGATTTTGAAATTTCAGTTTCCATTGGAAAATATCCATTGAAAAATGAACGTAAAATGCCGTGATGTGAATGACTTTGAGGTATTTATATATTTACTGAACTCGATTTCAAAATTCCGATTTCTAATTCGACTTTTGTCTATGTGATTGGCCATAAATTTTACAATGAAATTCCGTAGTGATGACGTGATTAGTCAAATTCGATATCTTGTTTTTCGAATCCAATGAAAGCACAACTCAATTGATTGATTTTTTCATTGTTTTGATTTTGTGTTTTCATTTGAATTTATTTCATCCCCTCTTTTTTACTGAATAAGTCAATACCTTATATTGTAATTTATTCTGTTGGTCTATTTCAATTGGTATGGTAAAAATTCTAACTGTACTATTCGTGTACAGCAGTGAAATAATTCGTGCCACAATTTTGGAAAACCTATGACTGATGACCGTTAAAAAATTACTCACATCTTCGTTGGTTTTTGAAAAACTTGTACAGTTGGCGACAGATTGCCAAGAAAAGTTTAATATTAGAAGCCACAGTTCAGCGTCTTTTATCTATGGTATTCTAATATTTTTATAATTGTCTTTCAATAAAAAATGGAAGATTGTCATATTTGCGAAGATTACGATATATACTCTCTCCGAAACTCGATCTCATTGAAAATTTCATCACAGATACGAAAGCAGCATTTCTGCGGGAAATGTAGTGCCGCCTTGGGTGAATTTCAGACGTGTCCATGGCAATCATCTATTGAAAGTAACGTAAATTATTCGCGAATGGCGTAAATGAATACCTGTTTTCACGATGAACTCTCTGCCTGTTTACTCGAACCTTGCGAAAAGTTTCATGTTTCGAAATACAAATGAAAAATAAAAATTTACTTCGCATCCGCATTACGTTCTGTTGGAACAGGATGAAATAAAATCGAATCTTCTCAACGTAAAAGGTGGATTCCCTCGGGTGAAATAAAACCATCTCGCTGACAGGATGATATAAATTGGTTATCTCTCTATCTGAAAGGAAAAAACCCCGGAAGTACCAGTGGATTAAATGAATATCGAATCGATAGTCCACAGACCCTGATTTCGATGTTGAAAAGTAAAAAAATAATATTATTGACGTCCGGAAATTGGTTGTTTTAATGTTCTGTTATAGGATCTTTGTTGAGGAACAAGAAGACCCGTTGAAACAGTCAAATGAGAAAACAAATTGGGATGACTATATTGTGATATGAATCCATAGAAACCACAAGGTCGCGTTGAAGACGTGAAAAATCAGATAATACCTCGGAAATTACTCAAAACGTAAATATCTACTCTATATTCATAGAACCAGATTTGAAATTTCAGTTTGAATATGAGTTATCCGAATGTGATACACTTGAATTTCGACCCTGTAGAGGCATGAAGTTGACTTTTATTTCTATAAGCAACAAAAAATCAGCTTCTCAACGATGTTCCGTCCACTTCCATTAAAAATTATGACTGAGGTGTCATTCGATTCGAAAGAAGTTAATGAGTGATAAGAAATCAGTGAAAAATAAAACAATTTTTGTGCAAATCTTGAGAACTATTGCAAACGTCCAAAACATAAAAGAATAATCCTAAAACAGAAGGAAATGTCGCACAGAAATGGCTCAACGACCGAAATTGTACCACCAATATTAATGTATAAGTTTAATTTCTTGGTGAGGTATGCTTTATGGCTCCCGTGACATCAACTGAATACGAAGGTTCTTCCTCCAAATATGTGCTCACTGATTTCATTTTTTGATATTCGCTATATTTACAGATTAGGTTAGGTCAATTTATTCTGAAAAATACAATAACTGGATTCTTTTTTTGACCTCGCAAGCAGAGACACTACTTCGAATTTCTAGAGTGCATTCGTACTTCGATTCGCCTCAATGTCTTTTCATGAGGAGAGAAAATTTATTACAGTCAGGTACTAAATAACAAAAAAGTTATTTCAAATTTAAAAAACTTGATACCCATATGTGGTATGTATTATCATCTTATGTTATTAAAATTCATTATATTTCAGCTCTGAAGAAGTTCTCTTTTTAGGTCGAAACACTGGCCATGTGAATGAAATCTCACCAACTAACATTCAGACAGTATGTTTTTTAAAACTCCACACTAGAGTATGCACGAATTCACAATAATTTTGCTTGAAAATGTTCACACTGTGCAAAACAACCAAAACGGGTTTACGCTTACGAAAACGGAACATGCAAAGAAGTTTGCTGGCCTTCAACTCTTTCATATTTTCAACTCATCGAAGGATATAATTGGGAGTTGTATTCCGAGTGCACCAAGTTCAATCGATTAAAATGTGTGCACATCCATGATTTTTTCTGCTCAGATAATTACCTGAGTGTATAATAATTTCAAAAAATCTCGATACCGCAGGTCGAGGGATTTCATCTTAAATTATTAAACACGAAAGTGTTTGCTTAAAAGCAAAACTCTCAAAATAATGGAATTGCACGCATTTTGGTCGATTCAGCTTGATGTAGGAGGGATATATTTTGAGATTATTTCCTGAAAGAGTGTAAACTCCTAAAACTTCAGAAACGAAGGCAGGAACTATATAGTAGTAGTATTAAAAGTGAATCGAAATCCAGGTTTATTTTCATCACTTCAATCGGTTTAAAAGGTCCAGTGCAATAAATCGCTGAAAACCTGTAAAAGAAGTCTTTCCTTCAACTTTTGCATTGGTTATCTGCATTAAGGAAAATAATCAAAGGTAATACCACGAGTCCTTCAAATTTAATCGATAAATTTTCATTTTCCACAAAAACTTTTTTATTTGGCAAAAGTATGAAAACAAACCGATTGATAGAATCACGAGTCCTACGGACTCATGATTTTATCTAATTCGGTTTGTTCAAATGCTTTTGCCTCAAAATAAAAAAGTTTGAGTGTTTCGAAAATGAAAATTTATCTTATTAAATTTGAAGAACGAATTTAATTGATCAGTATTTCATTTACATAAGAAGGGACGGAGAATAGGTGAAAATCTTACAAATTTGAAATGTCAGACAACGATGTATGCCCTGTATGATCCAGAAGAGATATGATGCTTACGCATTGAATATGATAATGCTTGCCGACGATACCAAGAGATGGCATCACACCTCTCATTGTACAAGGTTCTTATGAAATGAAAATCGCGCCAGAAGGAACATAAAATCATTCGTTATGTCGTTGTATCAAAATCTTCATACAACGGTTTCTTCTCATACAACAAAAAATGAATTGTATTTAATAAAAACTAATTGTACGCCATCTTCATTTGAGTTAAGGAAACCTTAAATATTTGAATCGGTCGTTCGCTATATCTGTCATAAAGTTGGGGTTATGAGCTATTTACGTGTTTGAGTGTTCATTGAAATGTGTTATGTTATTATTATGCTGAAAAAGTGAAAAGTGAATGACTATTAATAATAAGGTAACTCTTCATTCATGATAATTTATATAAATATGAGCCAGTTCAATAGAATCGACGCGGTAAACCTTATAGTTTTGACAGTTCAAAGGTAAACAACGTTTTATCGAAACAATCGAAAGGACCAGGCAGTTTTATCGGTATAATACCCAATGATTGGCTAGAATAACCATAGAATAACCCGCTACTATTGGTTGAAAGGCCAAAAACGTCACATTTTGACAAGTGAAAAAAAAATAATCACTGTAAAACCCCCTTCAAGCTACCTTCAAATTCTTACAATCTTTTTCTGCATTGAACGGAACTATACTGATGAAATAATGTTCTTCAAAATTCTTGGAATATGTTCAATCAATCGTGTCAATTATTTTCTGCCGGCATTATATCGGAGAATAATTATTAAAAAAAGGAAGTGTTCAGGAAAGAGACTAACACACCTAATTAATCAACGCTCATGGCAGTAGAAAACAGGAAACTCATTCGTTCTTGGAAATTTCGATAACGAGCTCATTCGGAATCTTAACGAATCTATCTCAGAGCTATTAACCCCGTGGCTCGATCTGAACTTCCATTACTTCCTGGATTGAATTATAATCCGTAGAGTGATTTCTCGGGGTTTATTCGAGTTTGGCTTATAGTTCATACATTCGTAGTTGTAGAGAATTAGTTTGTAATATACTAATACAAAGATCAATTCGGTTGATGAGGTTTACAGGCGTCTTGTATGCATTTTTTTATAACCTTGTGTAATCAAAGTCATGTTTCAACTACTCACGTGACATGTTTGAAAGACATTTAATTTCAGAAATAGGTAACCGCGACACGTGTTTCATTTGAATCGATTTGAATAGCTCCCTCAAGGATTCGTGCTTAAGGAAGCTAAAGTGTGAGAGAAGACTGCAGAAATTTTGTCCTATCGAGAAGATCATTTTTTTCAATTGAGTACCTACCCACAACGACAATGGAGGAAGTAGTGGTGTGCACTAGTTTTATACAGAGCTTACCAAATGAAACTGCCCACTCCCTACTTTTTTTGAGGCAGTTCACCCTGAAATCCATATTTTGGGTTTTTTTCCCCCAGAAAATAATAACGTTTATTGCTCCCAAGAAATAACAATTATTCATGATAGGGAACAGTTTCGGTTGAAGCAGTTGAATGCAGTTATAAAAAAGGAATGTGTATCAAAAAATAATAAACACACTCATGAATCAGGCGCGCGCACCTACACACACCAATGCACACGCGCACACGCACCTACACGACACACACACTTACAATCAAATTGAATCAAATGGCACCAAAAGGTGTAACACGAAAACAAATATCAAGAGAGTAAAAACTTTTTCAGTTCTTTTCTGAATGAAGATACATTTTTAGGTTACCTTTAGTGATTTTGGTAAGCTGTTATAGCAAATGACGCCTTCATATAAAATAGAATTTTTATAGAAATTTGTTTTAAATTTTGCCAACGAAAAATCATTTGCTCTTCTTGTTGAATGACTGTGATCATTTGAATTAAGTTTTATATTTGAATGTTTGATGCTGTTTTTTAGAAAGTTAATGAATATTAATGTTTTATATTTGAAAATGGAAATAAGTTCCAGAAATCCTCTAGGTTTATGAAGGTTTATAGTTGGTTCTTTATGATCTAGATTGTATATACATTTTAGAATTTTATTTTGAAGAGTCTGAAGTGGCTTCATTATCGATTTATTGGCTGTTCCCCAAATCGAGATTAGATATTGGATTCTGGAATAAACTAAAGAGAAATAAATGACTTTCCTATAATGTAATGGAGTTCGATTTCTAATTCTATACAGGACACCTGAAATTGGTGAAATTTGTTTTCTCAGCATTTCAATATGTTTTGACCACGTTAAATTTTGATCTATATACAACCCCAAAAATTTAGTGAATGCGGAATATTCAATGGATTCACTCTCAAATTTTAATGAAACTTTCGAATTATCAGGTATTGACTTTCTTGAAATGAATGTGTATGAAGATTTCCTGTGATTCGAACTCAATTTGTGTGAAGCCATCCATGACGATAAATGTTCCAAATCACAAGATATATCTTCATTTATTTTTGGAATATTTTGCTCTGAATAGATGAGAGTAGTATCATCAGCAAATAAATAAGAAGTTCCTCTCGAAGTCAAATCTTTGATAGAATTGATATATAAGAGAAAGAGAATAGGACCCAAAACTGAACCTTGTGGTACTCCACAAACAATAGTTTTAATCCTGCTAACTTTTCCTTCCATATGAACATATTGTTTTCTATTGCTCAAATAATTGCTAAACCATTCATATACCCTTCCCCTCAATCCCGCATGATACAATATTTTCAGTAGTATATTGTGGTCAACAGTGTCGAATGCCTTTTTCAAGTCTTGTGACAAGAGTCCACATATTTGATTAGAATCTAACCGAGGGGTTGACCACTGAGGAAAAATGTGTACACTGGAATTCCCGTAAACCGGAATTCCCTCGGAATTCCCGGGAATACCCCGGAATTCCCTCGGAATTCCCCGGAATACCCCGGAATTCCTCGGAATTCCTAGGAATTCCTACAAAAAAAAAGTCAATTCTAAGAAATATCGATGAAATTTTAAAACTAAATGACGGAAATACTGGGAATTCCGGGGGAATTCCGAGGGTACCCGACGAAATATGAAAGATATATTTCGGAAATTTTGCACAAAAGTTTTTTTTTTAATTTCTGAGTGGAACATAAACTTTAGACTTTTAAGTAGACTATGTTATAAATATGACCCAATCTGAATAATATCGGATTTTACATATCAAAACTTTTCACATTTTCATTGAGGCTGGTATTTATTATATCGGAAACAAAATAAATCATCTATATAATGCAAGTCACAATCGTAAAATAAAAGGAACGTAACGTCTGATTCCACCCAGGTTTGTTTTATTAGCATCATTTTTCCTGAGATTTTTCCTTATAGAATCAAGTTCTGAATCCGTTAGAATAAATAAGTATCGAAAAAATACAATTTGTCATTGAAAAAAATACGGTATTTTATGGTCTGTTGAGTAAGTTCTATTATTTTCAACCGCTAAACGATTACGGGATAGGTACCCAATCTGTGGAGAAAATCCTTTTTATACGTTTTTGTCATCGCTTATATAGCGAAAATAAACTGTTTCCTAAAAACGTATATTCCATAATATCAAAAATTATTGATAATCCTTCAACATTACCTACTAGGAAAATAAAAAAATATTTTTCACCGGTGTGTTCACCCTGTATAAACTCAAATGAGAACAGTTGACACTGAACCACAATATATCCGATCATCTTTTTCTTAAAAAACCGATAAATTATATAAAACCGTCCAAATAACATGATGGAGCTGCAAAGAAACTTCAGAAATCATACGAAGACTGCAGTCATTGACTATATAACTCAGATCGTATAACGCGAGCTATAACCGTCTTATTTCAATTTCGGTAACCGCTGGCAACAATATGACAACCTGTGTTTTGTCTGCCAATTATGATCTAGTCTCTCTTCCACAATCAAGGGTGTCCCTTCTTCTTGTAGAGTGAAATTTCAAGACACGTCATTTTTGAAATATTGAGGAAAATAATGGCAGTCGCAGAGGTTGACCCTCGGGTTGACCCCACAAACAAACACACAAACTACGACACAAAGTTTTTTTGGGCTGTTTCGCATGCCCAATTCATATATATTCGAATCAGAATTTGGTTCTATTCCATTGAAAGAAGTTATCGGATTATTTGAAAAAACTACCCCCAACCACACCCCTCTCGAGGCCGTACAAACTATAAAACAAGTTTTTTGGGTTGTTTCACGTGCCTTATTTATATATTCGAATCAGAATGAGGTACTATTTCACTGAAAGAAGTTATTGACTCATTTGCAAAAACTTCCCCAACACACCCCTCCAGGGACATTTCAGATTATGTCTATCAGATCGTGAAGATTGTTGTCATCAGGCTTATTTTTCGCTAACAAAATGTATTTCAAATTGGAAATTCGCCACAAAGTCTTTCAAAACAAAGCTCCCAACTTTGTTCGTCCAGTGGAAGTGGATTACTTCACAACGGTGTTTTGTTTTTGAATTATGATTTCATATATTGATATTTTTCTGTATGTCTTTTGATTATTGCGCGAAAAAATTCAAGTTAGCTACTAATAATCCCTATAGTTTCTTTATAAATTTTTCGGAATTCCCCAGGAATTCCCTCGGAATACCCCGGAATACCCCGGAATTCCCCGGAATTCCTCGGAATTCCTATCAATTGTACACCGGAATTCCCATGTGGTCAACCCCTCGAATCTAACTGTGTACGAAAGTGTGTTACTTTATCCATTGCTGCACCTTCTGTATCACAAGACTTGAGAAACCCATATTGACGACTGTAGATAAAATTATTTTTTTCCAAATAATAACATAATCTACTTTTCATCAACTTTTCGAAAATCTCTGATAGAATTGGTAAAATAGATATAGGTCTATAATTTGCCATTTCATTTCTCTTATCACCCTTGAAAATAGGCCTAACTTTCCTTACCGAAATGCTATGTACAAAAAAACAAAGATGACTCGGCTATTCTGTCAGTTATGTATCGTATTCATTACGGATTGAATGAATATAAAGAAATGTTTCAGAACGTATTTTATCAACTCTGGCGACGATTCCGAAAATAGTTTTCTCCCATAATCAAGCTCTTAAAAAAAACATACAAACATGGATTGTTTGTGTGGTTTCATTTCGTTTCCCGATAGGTCAGATTTTTTGTACTCAGCTCTCATATAAACGATGAGATTGGAAACTTTGGTGTGAAAGTTTACATTTTTTGCAGATATCAATTACCTCAACACCAAACCGATATTTGCACTCGACGCGCATTCCGCTAATAAGGTTAGTTTTTTATATAAATTTTCATCAGCCAGATCGAATCATCGGGAGCTCTTCTATATGTCGATAGCGTACAAATCGGCTCAGAATGATATTTCTCGGAATCACTTTGTACCATTACTTGCCACATTGCCACATAAGACGTTTGATATATTACAATGGGAAATCCTTGTCTCTTGAGATTCTTGTTGGGATTGTAGCTGGCTCTGGTCAGTTCTTCCTTATTTTGACTGACTGACCGACCTACTGTTTCTTGAACAAGACTAGTTACTCCTCTCCCAACTAACATTTTTAGTTATAATTACGTTGATCTTACCTTCGATCAGGTCGGCGACCTTTCTGAAAGAAGACTAGATTACGTAATTTTTACCTTGTAATTACCAATGTGGGGAAAAAATTCGAAGTATTTTGGACGTCGAAAATTGCAATATTTGGACATTTAGTTTACTAGGTTGAGGGTAAAAATAAGTAATTTTGACATGAAATTGGTCAGAAATGTAAATATCAAGCTTAAATCAACCTTTCTGTTACCAATTATTCCCTTGGACGAATGAGTAAACAAAGAGAGGTTTCTTCATATGAATAGCATACACATATACATATTATCTCTATCTCAACTTCTCATAATTTGGTTGCCACAACGAATCAGCTATGGTCTACATAAAATGCTGAAAATAAGTATGGGAATATAAAAATTATTGTCATACGGTAGCTACATGCTCTCTCCTCAACAATATTCTCCTTGCGGTGCGAAATTTTCTGTAAAATGATGGTTCTTACCTTCAAAAATTTCACGGGCCTCTTTAAATATGCGATTTAATGCAAAAATAATTTAGATTGATTGCACATGTTTGAATTTTTTCTCCAAAAAACACTCTTTTAGCAAAGTTATGGTTTTAAAATGTCATATGCAGCCATTATTCAGAAATAAATCGTCAGAATAAACTAAAATTCAATATATTATCGATATTTATATGGGTAAAACAGATATTCTAATTAAATATGGCGTAATTTTTGAAATGTACCTATAAGTCAATATTCTTCTTCGTACGGTATGAAATCAAGTTGATAATTGAACTATTAGACCTGTTAAATAACCTTTATATTCCTTGACCGTAACGGCTTATATCTAGTCACATTTAGGTAAATATTCACCAAGAGAGAATACCAAAACATTCATTGAGTTATGATGACATTTGATTCGTAAATTATACCCTAAATAAAACCAGAATTCAAACCGCCCCAATCCTTGCGACGGTTGGGTCATTTTTGTAGGAGAAAAAGGGGATTTCTCACATGTTTCTTGCTCTAAAGTGGCTTATGGAATTTGAAGGGGATTTGCTGGTGATTACTCTCCTGTAATCAACCAAGGTTGATTATTTATACTTTGAAGTTAAATATTCAAGGCCTGTACTACCAGTATTATCCTTTTTTCAGACATTTCTCCCCGGCATGTGGAATACATAACTGTCCCTAAATGTTAGTTGGGTTCTCACTTGTCTCTGCTTGGTCTCTCTTTCATTCAGACTTATGTTTCTCAAATGTGGGACGTAATATCAAAATTGTTTCGAATTTATGTTACCCAAATATGTTAATTTGCTCCCGAACGCCTCAGTTGATTTTAATGCATTACGCCGTCACTTTTACGATTTTCATGTTTCAAAACCACCCAAACGCTTCTGATGGGGCTGTGATGTTATTGTTTCGGCTTTGGTTGGGTTCAGTTTATGTAGGAAACTCTGCAGGTACAACGTGGGTGGATTACTATTAATTTCTCAGAGCGGAGAAACGTAAGTCCATGTGATGAATCAGAGATCCCACGCAAATGCTGTAAGGACTTTCGTAACTAATCGAAATTATGTGTCGCGGTTTAGAGTTCCGAAACGGCTTCACCGAAGGCTTAATTCTCTTGCATACATATATGTCAGACGAAATATATCCCTGAAAGTATTCCTTTGAATTTAACACGCACAAATATTGCCAGGCAGTTGAATAAGTTGAAAGGATTTCAAACTGTTATTATTATTATAACTGTTATTATTGTCATCGAAAATAATGAAAATGCATCGTGTTGAAGTCAAGACGAAAATAAGCTAAACCGTCGGGAATTTTGCATTATCTGTCGTTGAAGTGTGAATTTGATATATTTTTATTCCAGGGCCTGTCTTGTTCTAGCAGGTCTTGATTTGATATGCACATATACCTCTTGGTGATCTGGGTAACTCTGCCATATCGCCATATCAGGTATCGAACATTGAAATATAATATGACCCGATGAATCTCCAGTCAGCTTGAGTTTCGATTTTTGAGGGTATCCGACCGTATGGGAACAGTACCATGTTGAAACCCATTTCAATAATGTGATGTGAGTTGTTAAAGGCGTTAATGATTCAGAAAGTACAACTTGAGGTAACTCATTTTGTCAGTTTTATCATTCAACATTTCTGCTCTTCCTTTTTTATTAAAAAAAAGCTGATCTTTGGAACTCCTTGCCGATGGAGGTTTTTCCTGAGGCCTGTACTACCAGTATTATCCTTTTTGTAGACATTTCTTCCCGGCAAAAATAAAAGTTAATATTAATTCGTATCTCTTGTCCCTTGAATCAAGCGGTGTTCTTCGGCCATTACAAGGCTTTCCTTTCTTGTGAATCTGTATATTATGAAGAAAAAGTTCACTTGAAATACAATTGGACAATTATTACTCAATGAAATTAATGTCCAGTTTTACTACGCGTTCAAATGTTTTGATGACATAATTCAATTGTAATTTAATCATCAAATTGAAACAACTGGACTTCCGATTCAAAAACGACCTCAAGTACGTACCTATTTGAGTTTTCCAGTGAATCAGACAAACATCGTCGAAGTAAATGAAAAATTCCCGTCGTTAACGAGCCCATTTGTTCATATTTCTATGTAGATGATCATATGGGTATTTTCGGCAATTAGCTTCGTTTAGTCATAAATTATATATTCAATATAGGTACAGTTCTAGCGGCAGCATGATCGGCAGAGGTGAAATAATATAATGCAATAAAAATTAATCTAGAGAAAATTGATTTGTTGAGATTAAGATGTCTACGAACCCGGGTGTATCAACCGATTCGATATTGTTTGGAATTTTTCGGCGAAAAACAATCTACAATAGATCGGCTTGAAGGTGGCCACGCGTTCTATTCACGAGTCATGGAGGATTCATGCAGTAATCGTAGCTCAGAAGTCGGAATTCGCAAGTCGTAAAAAATAAGTCGGAAGAAGTTCAGTCAATGCCTTTCGATAAGATCGTTCATGCAGCTATCGTAAGTCGGAATTCGTAAGGGAAGTTGACCAAGTCCAATAATTTTCGAAATGCGCATGCGTTATCCAGTTCATCCACCAATTAGGAAAGCTTGTCTTACGATCAGACAGTTCTTAAGATTTCTGCATGAACGGTGAATATTTTGTTACGTTAAGACGTACGATTTCCGATTACCGACATCCGAGCTACGATTGCTGCATGAATCCACCATTAGACGCATCTAATGGAGGATACCGGAGTCGACCGCCAGCGGCTCCCAAAATGTAAGAACACGTAGATGGTACACGAATTTGCCTACCGATCATTTTTTTTTCATCCCACCATATATATGAGAAGGAGGGAAAATACTCGGGGATGGGGAATTTTGTATCCCTCTTCATAGAAAATTCAAAACGATTTTACATCTCATTGAAAAGTCTCGAGTATGGTGTAACTCTTTCTCTTTCCGCAAAGAAAAAGTTCGTGCCGTTAGCTTTGTTGAACGGTAGAGCATGTGGTCGAAGTTTTGTATGTTTGACAAAGAAAATTTGTAACAAAATAGACGCCGCCCAATTCTCGTTAAAAGTTTGCTATGATCCTGTCCCTCATGGGAAAACACGATACCTCAAAAAAGTTGTAATACACTTAATGTTGAATGGAAAAAGCTGCACATTGTTATTCATATATTCCTCAAAAAAAGTGGAAAAAACCTGAACAAAAGGAATATAACCCTTTATATCCCTTCTACTTACGTAAATACTTACGTAATAGCTCAGAAGTCGGAATTCGCAAGTCGTAAAAAATAAGTCGGAAGAAGTTCAGTCAATGACTTTCGATAGGATCGTTCATGCAGCTATCGTAAGTCGGAATTCGTAAGGGAAGTTGACCAAGTCCAATAATTTTCGAAATGCGCATGCGTTATCCAGTTCATCCACCAATTAGGAAAGCTTGTCTTACGATCAGACAGTTCTTAAGATTTCTGCATGAACGGTGAATATTTTGTTACGTTAAGACGTACGATTTCCGATTACCGACATCCGAGCTACGATTGCTGCATGAATCCACCATTAGACGCATCTAATGGAGGATACCGGAGTCGACCGCCAGCGGCTCCCAAAATGTAAGAATACGTAGATGGTACACGAATTTGCCTACCGATCATTTTTTTTTCATCCCACCATATATATGAGAAGGAGGGAAAATACTCGGGGATGGGGAATTTTGTATCCCTCTTCATAGAAAATTCAAAACGATTTTACATCTCATTGAAAAGTCTCGAGTATGGTGTAACTCTTTCTCTTTCCGCAAAGAAAAAGTTCGTGCCGTTAGCTTTGTTGAACGGTAGAGCATGTGGTCGAAGTTTTGTATGTTTGACAAAGAAAATTTGTAACAAAAAAATAAACGCCGCCCAATTCTCGTTAAAAGTTTGCTATGATCCTGTCCGACATGGGAAAACACGATACTTCAAAAAAGTTGTAATACACTTAATGTTGAATGGAAAAGGCTGCACATCGTTATTCATATATTCCTCAAAAAAAGTGGAAAAAACCTGAACAAAAGGAATATAACCCTTTATATCCCTTCTACTTACGTAAATACTGATATACAGAAAATCTGTAATGTGGGTATAACAAAGCTATACATGTTATGTTTATACAGAGTCCACCTGGACTAGAAACGGTGTGGGTTGAAATTTCGTTCTTACTCAGTTTAACAATTTACATAATTGAGTTGGAGTATTTTGAGGTTAATTTCGTTCGGTACTGTACGAGGGCTGCGCTAATTTTCGAGTGGTATTATAAATGCATGAATTGATATGAGAAAATCAGATGAGTGAATACTTCAAAAAAGGTCAAAAAGTGATGATATAAAGGGTTATTATAGACTGTCCTGTATAGACTAAGCGGAGTCTAACATCCCACGAAGCCAGAAGTTGTGTCATCCACTCTGTTCTGCTAGGCCATAACCAAAATCTCCTTTTCATATCTGATATGAAAAGGAGAGATGGGACTAGTGGAATGAATGATCTATCCGGGCCAGGCAGAAGCCCAATTAATAAGGTGGTATGAGTCCAGCGTAATTTCAACATGCTACAATGGAACTTTTTCAAAACGATTTTGTACTTCTCGATATGATGAATGAGACCCAGATGTCAAACGATTATGTCAAGCAATCACTAACCCCCCCAACTTCCTACTTTTTTAGGAAATTCAAAATAATTCGTTTCCTCATTTAAAATTTTCGTGTGGATGGCTTTTTCAACACGAATCTGTACTTCATTCCAACGATATTAACTTACGTATTTCTCAAATTTTTCATTTGTGAAGACATGCTGAAGGTCATCATGGACCAAAACGGTTGAAATTGCATCCATTTTGATATATGTGGTCTATTGCAGGATAGGATTAGCCAAAATTCTCAGATAAAAAAAAAGTCTCAAATGGATGTATTGAAATATACAAGTGCTATTGCAAATGTTTGACCATTTGAATACGCAATATTTTTGCAATTCAACCAACCTGTGAGTGTTTCCAATGGTGGCCAGCTCACAGCTTGTATAATTTGCTTATTTCCATTCACTTTGCCCTATGCTCGGCCCTATGCGTATCAGTCACTCGCATGATCACTATCATCACATATGCTTCCATATATGATTCATTATGAAATCACATATGTTTCCATATATGATTCATTATGAACGAGAGTGGAATTGGAATGATTGAAAAATAGTGTATTCGATATAAAAAAAAACTCATCATGTACACATTCCGAAAATTTCTGATTCCTGTAGCTTTGGTTCCCAACTTGTTTCCCACACAAAATAGATATATTATTTACAAAATGATTCACAATGCGATTTTGTTTCTTCTCTGAACAATAGTCATGAAGTATCGATCAAGTCGACCAAGGTTAACATAAACTAACTATTCGAATAGATATTTGACCGAAAATGAGTCGGCGGAATATTTACAAACTCGTCAGTCTCGTTTATTTTTCTTGACATGTAGGGTCGTGCTTCTGATTGCATATTTTATAGAAACGAATATCGAATTCTATCGACATAATAAACTACCCATGCCGATATCAATTACCATTTGACGTCAGCAACCACGTATAGTGGTGTCGTTTTCCGTTCAAGGCTCCCACTTCCGTTAGAAGTGTTTTCAACTAGTTTACTTTCACTCTAAGCGCAGCTTGAACCTATTTCGGGGTAACTAGATTTTCTCATACCAATATGAACCACTCCACTTTTTTGCATGTTTGCTGTCATATATGTTCAGACCAAAACACACCAAAAACACGAACGTTGACTCGATGTGATTCACCGCTATATTTGCTGCTCATTAGTGGAAAAGCATTTCTGATTTAGACGAAAGTGAGTAAAACATATAACACTGAAGGTGTAGAATGATTGAATTGTTAAAGTATTGATTTTTGTGAGGTTATTTATAATGGGGTTGTCGATTAAAAGTACAATTTTCTCAAAGAATGGATAGGTACTAGACTAGGTACCTATATTGTTTTTCTTTTTACATTATTCGTAAAAATATATTAACTCGAAGGTAGTATGTATGAACGAAAGATAAAAATACCGATGTCCCTGAATCAATACGAAATCTGATTCATGTGTACAGTGAGGTCTTAAGAATTCCCCTCACTCTCAACTTTGGAAAAGGATAAGATATCAAAGTCAGACAAAATTTACATGAATATGTCATTATTTTTGAAAATTCATAGTGAAAAAGTATATTATGCAACTATCAGGTATTATGAAACATTAGATGAGAGTTACATACGCCATTTTTTCTACAACCGATATATAATGAAGAACTAGGGCCACTTTTTTTTGGCAAGCAATCGGGAAAAAAAGTATAAATACAATACAACAACAAATACATACAAAACAGAAAAAACATCAAAAAGAAACGAAATTCAAAATGAAAAAATATGATTTGTCGAAAAGAAGTAAACACACATATGAGAAGGGGGAGATCTCAAAATTCGTCGATAGAGAAAAAGGGAAAGAGTGTCGTTTCAATTTCAATTTGAAACTATTGAAATTGAGATCTGGAACTCTATTGGCGAGAATAAGAGTCCAACATGAGTGAATTCATCTGAGATTTATTCAATCTATATCGGCAAGGCCTCAGGTCGTTCGCTCCGCGAGTTTGATCGTGAAGGAGTTAGGTAAGTTCTTTCTGTGGATCTCAAGAAGAGTATTAGGGAGAGGGATGAAAGACCTTTGAAGATTTGTTGACAATGGTCCCTGTAACCGGCACCAGCAATTATATATATTTATATTTGTAAAGAACATAATAACAATAATTACTCGTAGTTCTTCAAAAAAAAGTTTTTTTGTGGTAGATGAAGTCTTTCTTTTCAATCACAATTTATCTTTGCATCGACAGATTTACAAAAACTAACTGGAAGAGAAAAATTTATGGAAAAGTTTCGAAAACGGAAGCAAATTTGATTTCTTCGAAACCTCAGCTCAATTGTGGGTGGTAGAGAACCGAGTAGAGAACCCAAGAACTAAGAAGAAAGAATGATATTTATATTTGTATTAAAAATTATAACAGTAATTACTCGAGTTCCCTAAAAAATTCTACAAAATTTTAATTACCTCGGGTATTACCAATGATATACGAAAACTATAATTATTTTATTTATAGTCATATTGAACATAATAACTGTTATCAATCCGATTTCTTGAAAATATGAAGAAAATGTGAATGTGAAAATATGAAGATTGTGCACATTCAAAACTTCATTCCAAGTCCCACTATTCAATATTCTGATTTGATTCTGAACTGAATTTTCAATGAGGACTGATTTGATTTAAATTGATTAAAAATCTCTATCGTTATGAAAAATATATATCACAATGGATCTCATTATGAAACGGGTTATGGGCATATAAGTGTATATTTGAATCAAATTTTTATTGAAATTATGATTTTTCGTTGGTTTGAAGATTATTTGATATGGGGGGGGGGGGGGGGGGGTGGGGGGGGGGGGGGGGGGGGGGGGGGGGGGGGGGCGGGGATGAAATAGAACTGGTGATAGCTCGAGAACAGATAGTCCAAGTTTGAAAATTAAATATTTGTTGGAAAGAGAGTTTTTCTTATGTATAAGGGAATGAAAAGCCGAAAAAGTCCCGCCTTGTTAGCTCAGAATTCCGACTAAATAACTCCGAATTTTTCAATTCCTTGGAGTCTCAGAATTTTATAATTCCTGTTTTGATCTCGGAACTATAGTTTCGATTCAGTATCTCATAATGATACAATCGTAAGATCAAGTCAGAATTGTAAGATTCTCAGATACCACGTCGGAATTGCAAGATTGGGAGTCAAAATCATAGAGTTCCGAATTATTGATTCTGAATTATTTTGAAAAAGACCGCTCCTTTCTCCCCACCCTGCCGTTTTTAACTTTTCTTTTTGTCCACCACTAACTGATATTTTTGCACTCGACGCGCGTTTCGCTCACAAGGTTAGCATCTTCAGGAGAAGAAAATTGATCAGTTTCCTTTTCCTGAATATGCTAACCTTGTTGAACTGATCAATTTTCTTCTGAAGATGCTAACCTTGTTAGTGAAACGCGCTTCGAGTTTGGTTTGTGGGTAATTGATCTCTAAGAAAAGTTTCAACTTGACCTGGTACCAAAATTTCGATGTTCAACCCCCGAGAGAAATCAGATGTCTCTTCTGCTTCGTTGTAGTAGGAGTTTGAGTCTTTGGTTATCCAGCAGTGGGCGTTTCGATTAGAGATTTACACCATCTGCATCAGATACTTCACCATGTGTCTTCATGTTTGGAGATAACATCAGTGAACTTTCAACGACAGATCACATTATCGTTTTTCTCTTCGAAATGGTCTCCTATTTACAGTAATTTGTTTCCGTAATTCAATATTCTGCTCTATATATTGGTAGTTTGTACTCGAATGTAACTTATGCTCTAATAATAAGAAAATGTCCACGGAATTGTCATTTTTTGCAAAGCAATATGTCTTTCTATTGGAACGGGGAAAAACATCTGTTCATTGTGTCGGTTTATGTTATCGTTAGTGATTTTTAACTTCGTATCCAGTTTGCAATATTTCCGAAATGAAAAATCGGTTCAGACATTTTCTTGAAGGTAGAACGTTTCATTTATGAGATCGACATATGGAGGTCTCGTAAGAACTTTTATCGAATGTCTCAGTGTAATTCGCCACCGTCTGGAAAGTTGAAAATCTCTTTCCATACTTCTGATTTGTGCGATGAAACACGAAAATATTTCGAGAACGCTTCGATATTTACGACAAAAGTTCCGAAGTCCGACAAAGCTCCTTAATAGAAACCTGAAATATTTGCCTCACCCAAAAGGGATCACTTAGCTTAAGTGAATTTATGAAAGTTTCGATATTGTTCAGTTTACGATATTCGAAGACAACCGTAATTGAAGTGTATTTTGAATTAGTATTGATATGGATGGTTCTAATTATCTGAACATGAAAAATTCAAATTAAATCATCTTGTTTTATTTTCGCACCAGGACTGTTTAACAGATTCCGTTAATGGTAGTTCTATTGATTGTTGAGGAATAAACAGTGTCGAATATGAATTTTCCTTTTTATTGTCTTGATAAAAGACAAGGAAAGAATCGAAAAATAAATGTATATCTCTTGTGGAGTCGAGCAACATCGAAAGAACCAAATATTGTTCAGTTGGGATGAAAATTTGAAAGTTTTCGAGTATTGATGGTAGACCGGGAGCTCATGCCCAATAAGTCGTATTGATTTATTCTCTGCGATAGTAATAGAAAGAGTAGTTTGAATCGAGTAAGAATGATGCATAATAATATAAAGTTCGGTCAGTTACTCTTCCATAGAGGGCCCAGTAGAATCCTATTCACTCCAGAACTGATTCTTTAGATAGTTTTCGATAAATTATATATAAAAAAGGATACTAGTTTGCCATGCAATTATGACGGGTTTTTGTTCTACATGATCAGCATAATATCAAATAGTCATCGACTAGCTGCCCCCAGAGATGTATTTGTCATCAAATGCCGAGGGGGAAACCGCAAGGGAATTTTGGTGTACAGGTCGCAGGAATTAGTCGGGAATTACAGGAATTTTTCGGGCATTACTCGGGTATTAGAGGAATTACAAGGGCATTACTCGGGAATTAGAGGAATTGCGTGGGCATTACTCGGGAATTAGAGGAATTGCAAGGGCATTACTCGGGAATTAGAGGTATTATTTAGGAATTTCGAGATAATTGTAGGCATTTTTATGTAATCAAAATAGTGGGATTGATAACTGGAGGTGTCTGTTTTTTCACGAATCGGTATGTAAGCTCATCACCAAAAATCATATCATACTTTGTGAGCCAAGTTCACTGATATATGAATAGAAATTTGATTGTTTGGCTTCTAAATAAAGGGATTGCAGTACGGAGGGTTATTTCACTACAATGTATGTATGGAAGATCAACGCAGTTGAAATCGACCCCGTTCTTACTTCCTTTTCATTATCATTTTTATTGATATAATTTTAATCAATACGTTCCAGAGAAAAACCAAGAATAAAATAACATCCTTTCTCAAGATCTTAATGTGTTGGCAATCCATGTGCAAAAAACAATAATTTAAGTATTTCAGACACTCAATAGTTAATTGAAAACTTCAGATAATCTTGTTCCTGAGATAAATTGAGACTGATAACTCATCTCATTCTGTTATTGCTAATGCATCTGTAGAATTCGTTAATTATAACGATATACGGATGTAATGTACTTATGATGAAGTACCTAACAGGGAGAAACATTTCTAAGCCAAAGATAAAATTATTTCAATGAACTTCAATATCTGATTCACCAGTCAGGAATTTCACGTGAATGTTTTTTTTTCTTTTTCAGTGTCGTATTTATCAAATTCATAATTTCAGCATTTCGAACATTATGAAACTGATTATCAAGTTGAATTCTTGTAAAATGAATATCGCTGCAATCTTATAGTGTTTTTGATCACTTCTGGAATAGGGACCCCTCCAAAAACCTCAGTTCCTTTGGAACCTATTACAAGACCTATTATAATGTATATGAAGCGGCAAATATTAGGGAAGAACGACCATCATGATAGAATGTCACATATTCAATGCTCCCTAAAAATACTGGTTCGGACAACTGTTTGCCAGCAATACGATCACACCCGAAAACAGTCGATTTCGCGCGAAAGAGGCGAACTCATGAACTCAAGTTCGCACTTGTCATTTGTCATTGTGAAATTTTTCGCGAGATTCGTTACGAACCGAAACGATTTTTTGAAAATTTCATGACAAAATGTATTTCGTCAAATTCCAGGAGTTTTCGAGCTCGTTTTATATATATATAAATATATATATACATATATAGATAGATATTTGTTCGAATAGGCTTCCGCGGTCAGAAATGTGCTGGCTGGAACTTCCGGTTGATCCGCGTCTGAAATGGTTTCCTTGTCTACGTTTCGGCTCCCATTTCGGAGCCATTTTCAAGACTGAGTGACCTTGCGTCTAGGTCTGAGTTGTCTTACTAAGTGGCTTTCATCACTGGAGATCGAGGAAATGAGTTCGGAGGTCAAAACCACAGAACACGGAATGAAACCCGAAAACACAACTCATCATATATATATATATATATATATATATATATATATATATATATATATATATATATATATATATATATATATATATATTTAACGAATCATTCTATTTTGATTTAACAAAGCATTCAGTGAAAAATAATCAGGGCACTCGATATTGACCGATACATCTAACACCATGGAGGTGGGAGAAGTCGTAAAATTTCCCACTTCAAAAGCTGCGGATCCGTTTATCGCTTCAAATATTTTCGAGTAGGCGCTATTGACAAAGCTCACAATGAGGATTTCCACAATGTTTTTTTCATGACGTAATGAATAGCCATCATTTTATTGAATATAGATGAAAAAAAATCGATTTCATTAGGAATTCGTGAAAACTAACAGGGAATTTCGAAGGAATTATTCGGGTATTACAGGCATTACTAGGGAATTTCTGGGGAATTAGAGGAATTACATAGGCATTAGATGTATTACACGGGAATTTCTGGGGTATTACAGGCATTACAAGGGAATTAAAGGCATTACTCGGGCATTAGAGGCATTGTTTGGGGAATTAGAGGTAATACTTCTGGTCTTCAGGGGAATTAGTGTACAACATTTCTCCTGCGGTTTACCCCTCGTCAAATGCAAATTTTATTTTCATGAAAGTATGATTGAGAATTTCGAAATATTTGTTTGGCTCTGTATTATAGAAGGGTGGGGTCGAAATATTTACATTGCATAGCCACACCATATACGAACGTTGGTCAATCTATCATCAATCAGTCATTGATTTTGGCAGAGTTAGCTAGACTGAAATATTGTACAGGAATAACATTGTGTTATAATGGTGAACGGAGACCAGAAAAATGTAAGTGCCATGCGAGAAACTCCTTGCATTACACGGAAATTGCATAATGCATGATTGTCTTGAAGATTCTACTGAACCCGAACCTATGGACCGAGCTATAAAACCCACCCTCACGTAATAAGTGCTATAACCAGAACTCTGAAAGGAACAATTGCGATAGAGAAGCAAACGAGACGTTAAAAATGGCGAGTACTTGATAGTAAATCGTGGAACTAGTTGGTTATGTAGGCTGAGTGCACTGTCAATCGGAAATAGTGTTTCTAATACAATGATGATTTCAAAATTCATAATCACAGTATTCTGATACTATTCGGCGATGATGTCCGTTTGTCTTTACCATTATGAATTTTCCAACCCATAGAAAATATTTTCTGTGCACGCTACTGAACAGGTAAATAATTAATACTCGGCATATAGCAACCGATGCCTAGTATCGATTCCTCCAATCTCGAATTGGTGATTGCTTTGTATGAAGGAGTCTATTGCCTTGAATTCTGAGGTATATTCTACTCAAATATACTTTCCATCACGACTTCATGAAGAACGTTCAATTTCGGGATACCTATATTATCAAGATTCGATATTGTTTGAAATTTTTGGGCTGAAAACAGTCAAGTATTTTATTGAAAAGTGCACAGCGTCATCCTGCAGTAGAGTAATTCAAAGATCCATCTGAGAAATCGAGCAAGCATTTTTCGTCAGGTGTAGCAACTACATTTTCACAGGTGTAGAAGGGCGAATTTCAGTTTGTCTATATCACTCTCTATTACTGTTGAAACCTATCGAAGAATTAAAAAATCACATATTAACAATTGAATCCAAATGAAGAGTTTATCGAAGATTTCAATTCTCTTGTTGAGGTTTGATTGTTTTTATATTAGTGTTTTTACAGGTTTCAATAGGATGAGAAATGTGAATGGAGGTTCGAATCATAACCACTCGACAGAGACTATTATCAAGTACTATCAAACAATTGGTTATTGAACTCGCTGGAATCCCAAATTCAAATTCAAAACCGTGCTCAATGCTTTATTATGGATCTAGTGTGAAATAAAGGGGATCAAGTGGGTTTTTCAATTCGTGGTATTATTGAACACAATCCTAATCCTGACCAATTCAAAGACTTATGAAAGGAACTTCTCAGAATAAATACGGCCGTTCACCTGAAAATGTAGAACGGTAACTGGTTTCTGTTCCAACGAAACTCTCCAATCTTTTGGGTTGTGTGTTCACTGTTATCTTCAAGAAATATTGAACTATAATTTTTTCTAAAATCTTATGAAATATTTAGCCAAGTAGAGATCTATCGTGTATTTTATTCACTCAAAATAGTTCGAAAAATCAAAATTCCTGTCGCCCGATTGTCAGTGATTAATTTAATGCCGAGAAAAAGTTAACTATGATATTTTTTTGCATGTAATGTAAATTTGAATAATCTTGTTTTGTGGTACCATTTCCTATGGCAACATAACTGTATTTTCGCAAAGTGAAATTTTTCACTTTTCGTGCCACATCTACGAAAATATCAGCAGTTTGCCAAATTCACTAGAGATCAAAATTATTTGCTATTGAATCACTCACAAAAAATGTTTCTGAACATGAACCTTTTCAATCACTAGCTTTCGATATGTGAAAGCTAAAAAGGCGACCTGAAAATGGTGAAAGCATTTCAAAGCACCTAAGTACTTTTCATTTTTCGAGTTGAACTTTGATAAAAAATGTACGAAAACCATCCAAAATGTCTACTCCCTGAATTCTCTCCCAACTCAATCTAAACATTTAACCCGAAAAATAATTTTCCCCGGAAATAATTCCCCTAGCAGGTTTTGGTTAGCGTCATTTTCTTCTTTTTTTTTAAACAGAGGGGGTAGCATGTTTTTTGAATGTTTTGGGGTCAACTTTGACTCTCCCTGTCTCGACAACTTATTATCACAAAGTATTTCGCTTTATCGCATTCCTCTTTTAGAGTTTAGTTTATTGAATTCGGAGAGCATTCTTCTCCCCCGAGGCTTCAAAAATGAACTACGAAATATGAAAAGAGGGTGTATTTGAGTGATTTTCACCATTCTTATGTTGAACTTTCAGCGGTCGCATCTGGAATACTAGTGATTATACAGGTTTATGATTGAGGATTTTTTTCTTGGAAATTGCTTAGCAAATATTCTGTATTTCTTGTGAATTTGGCGAATTCCTGATATTTTCGGAGATAAGGCCCAAAAAGTGAAAATTTTCACCTTGCCATAGGAAATGGGGTCCACGAATCCGAATTCTTGGAATTTATATCACAATGAACACTTCAAGCCAGAAAGAACACTCTTATGTATTTTTTTTTGCAGGCGTCCTGAAATTAAAACTTTCTTTAAGATTTATAAAGTCGAAAGTTCCACTTTACAGCTAATCGCACTGAAAGCAACTACTAATTTTCGTGACGATTGTTTTTATTCAAGAGTGATTTTGATTTTTCAATTTCAAAAAATGGATATCAATGAGGAAAGTGAAGCCACATGAAGTTATTGAAGCTGCTAAAGCTACTGTTTATGAGTTATTGCCAGTCTAGTAATACTTGGTGCAATACTGCCACATCTGTTGATATCCTTAATAATATTAATATAAGTAATCGTGTAGGTAAATAATATTCTTAGGTAATGTGTACATCCAGATTCTCTTTGACATATTGAACGACCACAGAAAAAATATCGCACGAAACACTATCCAAGCATGATTGTATGAGATTTGCAGGATTCCAGAACTCGCCTCGTCTTGGAAACTTTTTACTCATTCCGTAAATTACTATTTCCGGACTGATTCCTCTAACGACTGGCTATCATCATGTTTTCGATGATCATACGCTACATCATAATGTAGTTTGTAACTAAGCAATAAGAACACAAATATGAACAAGTATCACATCGAATTATTCAAATAATAAATAGATTACCATATCATCCGTTCTGAGTACTAATGATTTCAACGTAAAGGAACAATTATTAAGTTCATGCTTACTCTTTGAGAACTCATTCGTAGAGACGATTTTTATATTGTGTATATATTTTCAGAACTCGAAATAATCTATTTTATACATTTCAAAATGTATCACATCAGTTGCTTTCGAACCGTTTTAATTTTTTGAAACAACTTCCATAGATGGAATCATAATATTATTTGCGGTGGTAATATTTTTCTTTCGGCCTGTCAATTTCGATCCGATCCTATCATAAATTTCTCTTATCTTCGCATTTCCTCAGTTCATAAATTTTCCATTTGTCGGATTTTTATTACTTCGGAGTATTTTGCTGTATATAGCTCATCCTGGAAGTAATCTCATTATTGTCAATTTTGATCCCTTGCATTTTCGTCGCGAACGTTATTTCGTGCCGTTTGAAGAGGAAATAACCATCAAATCGGAGAATTGGCATTTAGAAATGTTCTGCTAATGGAAGTTTTGTGCGTGATGCTAGTTATGGGAACATATTTCAGGAATAATGTTGCTTTATCTCCATTCGTCCTCGATTCGGAACGACTTTTTTAATCTTGTTTTGAACTGTATTTCTGATATTGGAAAATCAATTGATTATTAGAGCGATACTTTGTTCACTGGATAGTGTTTTTTTCATACCTGAGATAGGTATAAATGTGTTTAATATATATTTTCCGTTAACCAGCTTACCCTACCCCCCTTCCGAACGTGCGGTCAAGACGATTCTACTTTTAGCCATCAATTTTTAACCCTTTTGGACTTTTTCGGATTCATCTAGTCTCCTAATTAATTCAATTAATTTCTCAATATCGGATACATATTGAAGATTCATATTCCTGATGAGGAGATGAAATACTTTAATTACAATAGATGTGTGTGGATTTGAGACCGTGAAATACTTGCTATTGCAACGATCTGATTCAGCTGGGAATCACCCTGCCTAGTTGTGAAATCAGTGAATGGAATTCTCCCTGACCCAAACTGTCATTGCAGTCACCTGTCAACTTATTGGAATTTGATAACGAAAACGAGTGATTTGAACGAAAGATTCATAAGCCATATTGCATTAAATATTTCTTTTGAGACACTGGATGTTTTGAATATCAGAATAGAAATCGATTTATTTTTTGTCGTTGCATATGAGCTTCATCTCACAATTTGACAATACGTTTTATCTCAGCGACACAGCCTAGTCGTTAAAAGTATTGCTCGCAAGTAAAGCAGTACCGGTTCAGATCGGCTATTAGTTACTTTTAAGATGCCTAGGAAACCCTGGTGTATCTAGTGATTCGATATTGTTCAGAATTTCTTGGCGAAAAACAATCGACGATTACAAATGCTTTCTAATTTTTGTATAGGGGGCGTTATATGAGCATTTTCGAAAATCTGTCAAATGTCGGTTTTGTCAGATTGACGTAACTTTGAGGTTTATTGTTTTCAATGAAAACTGAAATTATTTCTTCGCACTCAACAGTGTTTGAAAGTCTATATAAGTTGAATACGTTTTGAAGTTACTACAAGTTCTTTTTCACGATGTGTAGAATATTTCGTATTTCGTGTGGTCACTCAAAATCTGGGGATCCAAAATTCTTCTATATTCAGTACAAAATAATAACATGAATGTAGCATTCTAGCTAATCTTATTCGTTTCAGCTTCAGCGAAAGTCTTATATCAAGGAGGAAACATCTGTAGCTCTTATCAATGAGATATTGAAAACAAAGTTTTATTTAAATAAAGGAAATATCGATGTGATACGTATTTTGAACCGTTGCATAACTGATGTGTGTATCCCCAATTCCAAGACAGTCTATCACTTTCAATACACTAGCATGAACTTTGTCGTATATTGTCAGGTGAATGGGCAAAGTAAATTTTCTCGGAATCAAAGTCTAGTCCTTACAAACTGATAGAAAAACACAAAAACACTAAAAACTTGTAGAGGTAGCAGGTGGCAGTATTGACAGGTTGTTAACGGTAGGTTTCCACGTTACAGCACGTTTTCTGAAACGCATTTGATTGGCTGTCAGGGCTGTCAAAATCTCAGTAGGCAAATAATAAACAGTGGTGGAAAATTCGGTTGCACATTCCTCTCTACTGAAAATTAAGCTTCATATGGTATATGACTGATCGCCATCTACAATAGCGATCCGAAGCTTTTGCGATATCAGAAATCAAGCAATCGGTTTTCGTCAAGTTTATCCCAAAATTATTCAGGTATAAGTAGATACACCAGGGTTTCCTAGGCATCTTAGTTACTTTCATTATTTTATAATCCCTCTTTTTCACGAAAAAATTTCTGTTGATTCATCTAAACTATCGGTGACTTTCATTCAGTGAAAATACCTCGGAAAATACTTCCTTACCGATCGTGAAATCTCGAATACGTTATATTCGCGTCATTTGTTATTTTTATTATCAATTATAAATGTTCGTAAAAGAATAGCGTTTCTACACCAAACAGCAAATTTCAGCCTGAAAATTAAACGTGCCTTTGTCACTCTTTTCCTAGAGGTCATGTATTAGTTAAAATGAATACGATAGTTTTTTGAATCAACACAAATTATGTGCATATCTCTGGTATTTTCTTCTTTTCAATATGCAATCTTAACATTGTGAATTGAATTCTCCAGAGCTTCGGATGATGATTTCCGTTATGCTACGCCTCTGGAATTCATTATACTACGATCACACTGCTCTGTGTACACAATACGTAGGGGCGAAGGGATCGAGAGCACAGAGCAGCACTAGCTGCTGATGACGTGAAATACTCGTATTCATATCACACCTGAACGTAGTGTAATAAACTCTGAAATTTGATGCCCTTTGTTGTCGAAACCAGATTGTGAAACCATTTTATCGTATCACTACGAACTGCGATGAACGATTTTCCGATGTATTCCTATCATTATTATTGTTCTATTGGAAGCCTTCTTGATCGCTCTGTTGGGAACGTTCTCATTACAATACGGAATGGTTGAATATTCTGGGTTAAGCCAGTTATATCGACGAGGCAATCGCCAGGAAGAAATGGTTTGATAGAATACTCAACAAAAACATCGAAACGGTTTACAAAATTCTGATTTCTCAAATCACAAAGAAAATTGAATACACAGTTCATTTTTTTATATGCATATTCACACGAAAGAGAAGCCCTGTAGTATAGAAAGAACACCGCGTGAATCAAGAGACAGAAGATACGAATTAATATAGGAAATTCAATGGTTTCATTATTTTTCTTCAGCTTCTCCACTTTTTTTAATTGAGCTGGTCAATACTTGGGGTATTTTGACTTTGGATATATTGCAAAATTGTCAATCCGAAGGGTAATGGTATGTCACATACCAAGGCGGAATGTATTTAGGGTTATTAATAGACATCTTGAATATAATCTGCAAAAACGATTATCTCGTTGGAATGCTCTTATCAAATGAATCAAGTAATTCGATGAATTGAAAGTATAAATATTCAATGGTACCTACTTTATGCTCTGATTGATGTTTTCGTGGGTTCACACTAACGATACTCCATTTGAAATATCTTGTTTGAATACGAATTATTGTTTGTTTGATAGGTAAAAGGTATATTGATGGCACCAGGTTCTGAACTGAAGATGGTCTGCGTCTCATTATATACGTACTCCATTTGATTATTGTTTATTCCTACCTAAAAAATCCCCCAGATTGATTATTATCGTAGTCCTGTAATGCTACCTTCAAATTTTCAATAGTTTCTTTGCAATATGCAATCGTAATTCTTCAGACCATAGACATTATAAGTAATGGAATGGCCTTTATGACAGTTCTCCATTTAACACGATGCGGATTGTAATAGAGAAAGAAAGGATATGCTCGTTGAAGTGATATTGTGAAGGACAGAATGATAATTCCATACTTGATTTACTCTATCCTTCTCAACCGCACTTCATCTGCTACATTGAGGAAGGAATTCGCTTAGAGGTTATGCTTGAAGTATTCTTTCTTGCTAACTTTGCAGTTCTCTTTCTCTCTCTCTTAGGGCTAGGCCATTATTTATGATGTCTATGGCTCAGACTTATGGAAATGAAAACATGTCACTTACTTGACATTTGTCCACAACAAACATTATAGTTATTACGTTACAAGGCCAATATTCCAACTCATCTGTTATTTGCGTATCGGCGGTGCGTTGTTCAAGACGTAATTCCGCTGAAAGATTACATTTTGATTCCGAAGAAAGAACAAACCACGTACCTACCTCGAAATTCTACAAAAAATACCAACTTTGTGTTGACATGGAACAGCTTAACAATCACACAAATATTATAACGGCCACCGGCCGTTGAAAATTTCCTAACAGACGGAGGCTGTTAAGATTAACTTTTCAATTGTCATCTGAATACCGTTAAATTGAAATAACACTATGGGCTTACGAAAAAAGGCATAACAGATTTGCAAAGAACAATTGAGGATAAAGTTCACAGAAGGTAAACCAAGAGGTAAACTAACGAAAAAATGATTGCCACAATTTTGAATCTCTGTGAATGGCTTCACTTCGACAAGTATACCCCAATTTTCCTCAACGAAAATTTTACGATGTTATCATGCAATTACCACATATTTGTTTCACAGCTAAATTGAAAGATTCCAATATTAATACTTATTTTGTCAGATTGTGGTAGGTTAAAAACCCAGAAAACTACGAAGAAACCATTTTTCCACCACAAAATGACGTCAAACAATACATCTACCACATAAACAATCAAATTCCAAAAGATATGAAGGGAAAAATTTTACTCTTTTATTGAAAATTTTCGTTGCTGTCGAGAAACGGTGTGTATTATTCAACATTTTGAATTCGAGAATTCGATAAATAGATATATAATAGATGTATTCACTATGTGGTTAGAGATCAGGGAAAATGGGACATAAAACTTTCTATGATCTTATACTTCTATTTGTACAGCACATCCAATCCAACTTGGCACGGTAATTGATTCCACATCCGGTTGAGCACTAAGCTGACAGTAGATTTCAAATGGCTGTTCGTCCCGCGTCCGTGCCAAGAAGAAATGGACTAGCTGTAATAATAGGGGAGCCCAATCGGGAATTTTGGG
Source organism: Zygogramma bicolorata (assembly GCA_032362365.1). NCBI lineage: Eukaryota > Metazoa > Arthropoda > Insecta > Coleoptera > Chrysomelidae > Zygogramma > Zygogramma bicolorata. The sequence goes on along the minus strand of JAVJAQ010000040.1, from coordinate 196,787 downwards.
ATTCACTAAAGCGCGGCAGATTAATATACAGGGGGATACCTTGTACCTGGTTAAGTACTTCCACCGTGGCGTAGCGTGGCTAATTTTATTTTCATTCTGGAGGAAATAATTCAAGAATTGCGAAAAATTTATAAGCTGACGATTTCCACAAGCCGAATAATAAAAATGTATGGATAAATTTTAATTCGTGCAGCTACGTGATGCCTATATTCCCCTCTCCACGTTTATATTTCTCTCTCACTCTGGTTTCTGTTGCCATGATGCCATGATCACACAATCTCGTTAGTGGCATGATATTGCTTACAACGAATATCCAACGTTTAAAAATTTTGATAATTAAATTGCTTATAATTATTTTAGCTTGAGCTTTTCAATTAATTGAAATCAATGATAAAAAAAATAAAGAAAAAAATTTCAAATTGGCAGAATAGGCGAATCTCTCCATATAATCGTCAGATTATAAGAATGCAACGTCTAGGGCGTAAAGATGAACCATATATATCTTAATCTAACGCGCTTGTGTATTTCAAAATGAAGTTTTTTTTCACATCCGTATAACGGCCGCGAGTCTGCATCACATCCAAACCGTCAGATTATAATATAAGAGCTTTTTTTAGGTTCAATTAACATCCCCTCAGAAAATCTGACGCGCTCGAGATTTTTTTTTCATTTTCAACCCTTACGTACTACCACCTCATGAAAACAATCAGATTAACAAACGTACATTTTTGAAAATATGTAGGATATAGATGATATCAATATCTGACGCGCTCGAGATGTCCAAGCAATAGTTTTTTTAATTTTTCGAAAATCTGTAGGCACTCCTCCCACCGATGAAAAGGTATACATTATATAACATTTTTTTCTGAAGATCTTGAGTAAATCCCGATTTAGCATCGCGGGCTCTCCTACTAAAACTATCGTTACTACAACGAATATTGCCCTTTAAGAACATTATCAAACGAATACTATATGGTCATAGAAATCGAGCGCTAATGAAGCTAATATGAATTCCTTTGCACAGTTGAATGGATTATAAAACGTTTTTTCGAATGAGTCAACATGAAACACCTTGTGCTTCTCGAATGTTTTCAAAAGGTTTCCTCCTTTTTAGGAGTTGATGTTTGTGGTGCGCTCGTCGTGCAAAAACACCATAAGAAATTAGTAGACGACATGTCTCAACGATTTGTTGGAAACTAGGCCGCCCAAAACTCGGATAATGGAGAAAACACTTGGGGATAGTTGTACAAATTCGAGTAAACCGAGTTCATTTGAACTGCACATGAACCTGGTTCGTGCAACTGGATCTACTATTTTCAGCTGTGTTTGTATTTTATTGGTAACGTTGTGCATATTTTCTTTGCTACTTGGAATCCTTCATGGAAATTCCCTCGAAAATGCCCTCAAATCCAAAACAGAATTCCTCACAGCTTGGTGTTATTAGAAACTTAGTATGTCAATATCACCCGACCCACACCGCACCAGAGAGAATTTGAAAATTCAATCTGCATATGGGTTGAATCATTACTTAATATGTTTAAACATACTCAAACTTCGTAACATTTTCATTCATTGTCTTCATAACATACAGGAATGTTCACTTTGTAGACACGAAGGAAATATAATGTGAACTTTGTTTCAGGATATCTTCTCTTCAAAGATTTTTGTGACAACGTCTCTGAAGATCATGTGCCCCAGTTGCGGTTTTATGAAGAGGTTAGTAAAATTTAATTTCATTCTTATCGGTTTCTTATCATAAGCTATAAAGTGCATTCTGCAGTTACGCCGTGACATTTTTATTGCCCCTACTATATCATGCAGTAAACGAGGAGGCATTCTGAACTTTAATGGTGAATCTTTGATTGAAGTGGTGTGCAAACCGACATATCATCTTACAAATTAGATACTCATCAACGCGTTTTGTGTCAAATGAAACATAATGTTTACTGGCACTAATATGTATGTGTGTAAGACATATTTAAGGATTTTCCACTGCGATCTTGCTCATTAAAATAAACTCGTTGTAACACTAAACTCAATGGAATGCTATTGGCTAAACGCAACTTGGCTCAATTCAACATCATTCGGATCATTATATTTGGTTCACCCAACAGGTGGAAGTGTAACAAAGCGTGATCTGCACGTGATTTTTCGCATGTCCAGTATTATTGTAAGATTTATGCCCTAAATCATGGGGACACGGTCAAACGAATTCTATCGTTCCGAAATTTTCTTTATATATTCCCTCAATGGCATGTTTATTTTCTGGAAAGTTTGAAGCAGATGGAGCTAAATAGGGGTGCCATAAGCCGTGATTTTTATTGATTTAATACAAAAATATTACCTCTTTTCATTAATTTATTTATGCTTTCTTTCTCTTCCAAAGCAGTAACCAAATCTCAAAGACAGTTTTTTTGGTTTGTCAAGTTTATTTGACCCACAGAACTGATAGAACTCAGGGACAGTTGTACATACTCCGGTTAACCCAGTTTAGTTGTCAAGCAACAAACGATTCTATTGGCTAATGACTGACTTCGGTTCGCTTAAACCACATTTAACTATGAGTAAGTACAACTGGCCCTCAGACGTTGTGTTTCCAGGAGCAATCTAAGAAGGCTACGTGATTGATTATGATTAACATCTAGGTGTCGAAGTTTTTGATCATATGCAACTCTTCATTCTCCTGGGACATTTCAAGTGAATAAGAAATAGGAAATGAAACAGGAATGAAAACCCTAACTTCACTGATTCACAACCTCTCGAAAATGAAGCAATTATTCTTTGAATCAAACTTCACCTTGAATATGAACAATTGATATAATGATAATCAGATATCTCAAAATCATAATGGAAACTTATTCTTAACAGTAGCAATTTCATTGATTTCGAAAAGAGTACGCTATACTGGGGATGCGCATTTTTGTAGCCACATCAAGTAAGTCGGTCGTAAGCTCATTTTTATTTCAAATCACGATACATTCTGAAGACAACGTTGTTCAAAAATAGGAGTTATTTCACTGCTTATTAACCATTTAAAATTAGTAATTGATATGTTCGAATGGATATTTTGAAGAATTGATATTTGAGAAATATAATATAGTTCGTGAATTATTGTGAATAATGTTTTACTCGAAAATTGGCATAAAAAACTTGCGGTCTTCTCTTGCTGGTTGCTCTAATCGCATAACTAAATAATGAAGTTTCCGTAAAGAAAGGGACGTACATATGACTTGCAATTTGTATCGTTATATTCCAAGGCTAATGGGAGGCGGTAAATGTGACTACCAAAAGAATGCAAAGATGAATAAACGGTACAGATGAGTGCCAAATATCTCATTTCTTTGAAAGAGTCGAAAAAGCCTATATAATAATTACAGTTTCAAATGTGATGTCAGTGACTTAGAATATGAGCTGGTGAAAATAGATCACTTTGATGAATACATTCTGCTCCAAAGCTTAAAAGTGATTTTCATTAAAAAATAAATCACTTGTAAGGGTTCTTCATTCAACCTGATTTAATGACAACGAGACCATCATACGGCATTCAACCGATGTGTTTTTTCATTAATTGAGTGTGTCATGTTTTTTAAATTCTTCAAATCGTATAGTCTAGGATATGACTTTCGTACAACATTAATGATTCATTATTTGTTAATGACTCTTGACAAGAATTATTCTTTGACACCAAAACATTCTCTGACGCAAAATGACTTAAGTGGATTCAAATATAATATAAAAACTGGAAAACTAAATAAATCATGATGGAATTGTGAAAACCAGGTACAATTTTTTTACTGATAATTTCGACAGCTGTACAATATCCCTCTTAATTGCCTTATTACGAATTTATGAATGGAATAGAAAATATATTGTCGATTATTCCAATGAACGTCATTCACTAATTGATGGACTCGTGTACTTTTAAATATTTTTACATGGCACGTATGTATGAGTATTTATGAAAATTTGAGTTTTCACTTTTCCTCGTATTTTTAGCGTGAACCAATCACAATCTGAAAAAATTATGAATCGATATTGAAATATATACGAACGTGAAACGGTAGATTTCTCGTCCACTCCTAAGAATTGTTGCGTTTCCTAAAACTGTTCCTTCTGAATGATACACGTTTTATTAGTCAGCAACTTCTCGTATAACGCAAATTTGACAATGAGAAGGAGGTTTTTATAGAGGCTTAGTCCTCTCTCTCTCTCTCTCTCCCTCTCCCTCTCTCTCTCTCTCTCTCTCTCTCTATATATATATATATATATATATATATATATATATATATATATATATTTCTCCAGTGAGGGGCAGGTAGGAAGACGACAAATCAGAACTAGACGCAAGGTCACTCAGTCTTGAAAATGGCTCCGAAATGGGAGCCGAACGTAGACAAGTAAATCTTTCCAGACGCGGATCAACCGGAAGTTCCAGCCAGCATATATATGTATATATATTATATATATATTTACATATATATTGATCTAATTCAGGGTTGCTTGATTCACATAATTCAAATTTGAAGATATCTCATTTTCATGGAAGACAAAACCGAAAACTGGATTTCCTGACACAAAAGCAAAGTTATGGCCGCGTTTATTCGCAGAGTAACGGTATCAATATAAATTTTTTCATCCCCCATATGGAAGGTTGGTTACATAATTCGCATTTTATATCTTTCTTAAATAAAATAACGCGACCATCGTATAATCTCATACTGCAATTGTATAAAAAATTGCTCCATGTAAATATTATTTCGAATATATCTCTCCAAACCAGTTGGACGTTGAATTAAGAGGAAAATGGAAATTTAAATCGTATGACAAGCAACATCAAATCTGTGATATCAAAACTACGACTTCTTTCGTAGTCGTACGAAATTGATTCTGTGCCGTTTGAACTCCAGATATGAGATGACATTTTATTGTGACTAATGTGATACGTAGTCAACCTGAGTCTTTGATGTTTTAGAATTTCAATCTCATTTGTGATTTGTGTGACTTGGATAACAGTTCTCTCGAACATATTTTTTCAGGGAAATAATTGATAGATCACAAAATTATTGATTTTTATTTAGATGATCTGATTTAATTTAATTTGTTTTTTGTTATTTCAAGAATTTTTCACTACTTCTCATGTAATTGGGTTAATACCTATTGGAAATAAAGGACTACCTATCTATTACTATTGCTGCCGCCTGAAGATGTCCAACATTTATCTCAATACTTTTTCCACATATATTCGAAAATTCAAAATTGATAAACTGATTTTGTCAAATTTCAATTCTACTCCGCCGAGGAGAAAGTATAAATACACATATTATTTCTCAACTGCTACCGCAGCTGCAACCGCACACACAGCGACTGCGTCTGAATCTAAAAATCCAGCTTTACTTTCACTTTCACAGTTTTCACAATGCTAATAAATGGAGGCGTTTATACACGGAATATTAAAAGTAAAAGTGTCGTGTATGAACGCTTCCATTGATTGGCATTTTGAGTTCTTCCTTCAAGTAAAAGATAAAGTAAAAGTTTGTTCTATGAACCAGGCATTATAGAACTACCAAATCATTTGGTGTATCCGATGTACAGATACATCTGCTAAGAAGGTATGGTAATCAACATAAAATGATCTATAGGCGTATGGCATGCTCATTTGTAAATCTCGACAAGTGAGGAACATTTTTTTGATTAGGGTTTGATGCGAAAAACTTGCACAGAAGCAGCATTCTATCTCGCTAGGCTAATTGCATTTGGTAACATTGATCGAAACACCGTCATTTGTTTGAGTATTTGTATTGGTGCCTGGGAGAAGTGTCTATTTCGTTAATTAAAGGGCGCTATCTTGAATTTTGATTCGGGTTCCACTCATTAAACCCTTTAGTTAGTCCAATTTCTTTCCCAAAACTGAACGTACCTTTCTTTAACTGCAGTCCTTATTTATTTATATATTATTATTCATTTTTGCAAACAGCCTAAATTATTGTTTCTGGTAATGAATTTTCTACCATTGTTATTATTTGTTTCCTTTTGAGGCTGAATCTGCTTTTCTATCCATTTTTGCATACTCAAACTTCCGCTGTATTATTTGCATTCTTATTATCATTTTTATGTGTTCCAAGTTCTTGTGATTTATAATAGAAGTTTATAAAATATTGTTGCAACCTTCGGTACAAATCAATGTTAGTCATAGGCGAAATGAAAATATTAGGCATTTCGACTATTCTCAGTCGCATGAAATGATTGACAACTACAGTTATAGCCGATTTCTGTCATGTTCCGATATTGCTGGTATTGCTGGCCACAGTAAACATTTTCGGAACGCTTTTTGCAGTGATAGTAATCTACTGCTGATGATATCGGAACGGATCACCATCGGACATCCGTCAAAGGAACTGTCAGCGGTGACAGGTGTGACGTACCCTTATCTTATTTCAAAATGAATCAAATATTGGAAGAAATATTAAGCAATAGCGATACGGAAACAGAAAATTCAGAGAGCTCAAGCTCTGATTATGAGTCTTTAGAGAGCATAATGACTGAAATTATAATCCTTGACAAAATTAGAGGTCGCATAGAAAAAATACCAATAATAGAAGGGTACATTCAAAATGTAGTATAGGTTTTAACACCCCTAAGATCTTCAAACAACATTTCAGGTAAACGCGAGTGAGGCTTGCAATCTCGATAAATGGGCTTCCCGCAGATTTTATTGATCTGCTATATTCATTTCAGTTGAGCATCAACTTGTACTCAAATATCTTCCAGTACAACTCGAAACATTTCTGATAATTTTTCAGTTGCAATAATCTGACAACAAATTTAATATGTTATCCGTTGACGTTTATTCGAACACAACCTAACCTAACTCAATTTGAGGAATACTGGGACTACCGGACCACTTCTGCAGCAGTAGCACCAGTAACTTTTTAGTCTCTAACAGGGTACCTCAAAAATTGCCGCGAAATAATTGCCAGTGAATGTCAGTAAAATCGGAACGACTGAATTAGCTGGACAGTACTGTTCAGGAATATCGGAACATGACATTCGTAGTTTTTTAGCGAATAAAACAGCTGATCGTGCCAAGGAGAGTTTCTATACTTTTTTGAAGAAAATGCAATGAAGATGGAGCTGCAATTCTGCCATTCACTGGAACTTTTACTTTCAGTGGTTGGCAAATATTAGTAATATTTTTTCCCGTCGCTTGACATCTATTGACGGTGACGAATTTGTCAGTCACCGTGATTTTTCGATGGATTTACCAAAATTATAATGTCTCGTAATCTATTCACTCGGAACCTACCGAAGACCCTAAATTTCTGTGTTCGTAATCAGTCGAGTTGCCCCGGCAGACTACCCTTCATCAAATTCAACAACGGCGAGAAGTTCCCCCTTTTCGGACTGGGTACTTGGAAGTCCAAACCGAAGGATGTGTACGAAGCCGTGAAATACGCTTTAGACGTCGGCTATCGCCACATAGACTGTGCTCATGCGTACGAAAACGAATCCGAAATCGGCGACGCCATAAGGGAGAAAATCGCCGACGGCACGGTCAGGCGCGACGAATTGTACATCACCAGTAAGTTGTGGAACACGAAACACCGCCCCGAAGACGTAGAGAAAGCTCTGAGGTTCACCCTGAAGATGTTGTGTCTCGAATACATCGATTTGTACCTGATCCATTGGCCGTTCGCGATGAAGGAGGGCTGCGAGATGTTTCCCAAGAACCCCGACGGATCCCTCGCCTTCAGCCACGTGGACTATCTCGATACGTGGAAAGCTATGGAGGAGGTGCAGAAGAAGTGCCTCGCGGTATCCATCGGAGTGTCGAACTTCAATAAAAGGCAAGTGAAGCGCCTCCTCAAAAAGGCCAAGATCAAACCTGTGACCAATCAAATCGAGGTCCATCCTTACTTGAACCAGAAAAAACTGGTGGACTTTCTGGTGTCCCAGGATATCGTCGTTACGGCGTACAGTCCCTTCGGTTCCCCGGACCGTCCCGAGGCTAAACCCGGTGATCCTAACGTCCTGGAGGATCCGGCCATCAAAGTTATCGCCAGGTGCTACAATAAAACGCCTGCTCAGGTGGTCCTCAGGTACCTAATCCAGAGGAATCTGATCACTATCCCCAAGTCGGTTACCATGTATAGGATCAAACAAAATTTCGAAATTTGGGATTTTAATTTGTCTGCTGCAGATTTGAAGGTCATCGAGCTTCTGAATCGAAACTGGAGGGCTTGTGATTTCCGGGAGGCAATCACTCACCAGGATCACCCCTTCGCTAGGGATGAATATTAGACTGCGATGTCTGAAAAATGAAGGAACGAGTTCTGTCTAATGTGATCGTATTTTCCTACAATAAAATGGATCCTTCGGTAGTAGTTTTTTCAGTTGATTTTTTGAGAAAATCATGCTTCTCAGCGTCAAGCTTAACATTTTTGATGAAATTCCTCACTGAGAAAGTTCCGGGGCACTTTTATAATTTTATAATTCAAAACTCGGTAGCTTACCGAGGATTGTATTCACTTGGGATAGACCCTTGTTAGGAATTCCTCTAGCTCATTGAAAAACAAAAATCAAGTTTCATTCCACTTAGGGCCAGTTGTAGAAATTCCATTGAACTGTGATCCAAGTTTACTTGTTGAAGAAGAAACGATTGGATTGGCTAAATCTTAGCACTTGAACCAAAGTTCATTGCAGTTTTTACAACTGGCCCTTAGACGGATTGAATATGTTACTCTTTAGAAAATATACGTATAGGATTAGTTATGAATTTTCTGTAAATATTGCCCTTTCGAGAGGGCGCTAGTCGACGATGAAAATTGACTCAAAAAGAATAACTCATACGCAGACTGTGCATGAATAAAAAACACGAACAATAATTTCATAATTAAAAGACACACAACTATCACTATCAATGGTTTCAATATTTTCGATAGGAGCTTATCATTATGATAAACTCTCCTGTTATTGAGTTGATACCGTGGGTAAATATGCTCGCTTTCGGCTCCTAACTATTTGATTGGTGTGGTTTATCTAGTCCTAATAAACTGTAATTACTTGAAATATTATAATTCAAACATGTTTGTCAGATAACCAGTGTATATTAGATTCTTATATTCTATCCTGATTTATGTTTGTCGATTTTGCTTTCATTTGAGCTCTCATTTCAAGCCAAGATATTATGTGACAGTTGTGTTTTATTGAAAAAAAAATTATTAAATGCGGAATGTACAACGCTATGAAAATTATGAAGTTTGATAATTCATCATCAATATGGAACCCACTGTGTTTCTTTTTCGAAATGAAGATATTTCAGTGTGAACGAAGCTTGAGGAAAAGGCAGAACGAGTTGCTTTTTCATCCGGTGGATATTTTCTTTTCGATGTTCGTCTTTCCATCGGTCGCGACAGACGCATTCATGAAGTTATCGACACAAAAGGAAAAATTGTTGGACAGCGTGGTCGCCAACAATAACGAATATCGATTAGATATTGGTGTTTATTAATCCATTAGTAATGTGGTATTGGGACTGGATGGGTTTAATCTCTCCGAACGGCATCTCCATTATTAATTCTGATAAAATAATCCGCATGAATATTCCGTATGCATTTTGATGGCAATTTTATCCTATTCGGAAGTAGCAGGATTATTTGAAAATGAAGTATCAGGCTGTGCTGCTGAATTAACAATTTCGAATTCGTCTGGTGAAAGAAAATCAATTTCCGATAATAGGGTTTCAGACCACCGCGTAAATCTATTTGAGAGCCGTTTTTTTAGAGGCAAGAAGTAAAGACAAAGTATTTATTGTGTATAATACATACCTTGTCGAAATCTATAGGAATCTTTTTTATTCAAATAAACCACTTATGCGTCATCTCAAAATTCTCAAGAGGTGAAAAATTATTGCTTTTCAATATGTGATAAATTCGCACTTGGGTGGACTATCATTATTTCCGAAAATATTATGGATTCATTTCCGAAGAAATTTGATTTCGTTATTTCGACGTATTGTCTAATTGAGATGATCTGAAATTTTGGAAGAATATTCTACTTTCTGGAACCGAGTTGGCGCAGTGTTTAGCCAAGTGTTAGTTGTGAAGGTGCGGGGTGGAATTGCGAATGTCGTTCTAATTCAGAAATATGTACTCCTGCAAACTCTCAGATACGTATAGGTATTGTAAGTTGGGATCATTCAATTTCCGTCTCAACTCGTCCTTTATTTCAATTGCCTTATTAAGTTAGATAGGAACGATTGGAAATTATAATGTATTTTTCATTCACAATCATCATCGAAGTGTTTTGTGAGTCGCCCACAAAAAGAAAATTTCTGTAGAAATCATTCACTCTTACACCTAACAGATGTTATTTGCACTCGACGCCCGTTTCGCTGACAAAGTTAGCATCTTCAGGAGAAGAAAACTGGTACTATATCTAAATTCTCCAGATTAGTATATTTGATTTCTACAAAAAGTCTCAATTTTTACCCTAAAAGTTTCAATCTTATCGTTTATTCACCTACTAATATAATAGTATTTTCCTCCGGAGTACTTTTCGGTTGTAATGTCGGTTAGTTTGTTTTATCTTACGCTTCGTTTGTGAATACTTTATGTTATTATGCGATGTTTAGAGTAAGTTTCATGTGTTTTGGCGAAACAGTTGATGTTTTTGAATAAAAGATTTAAAATAGAATATTGTTTACCAGGTAGGAAGAGCATTACATTCCTGGACGACTGTGAAGATTGCTAGCGACACAGAGTCCAGGAATGTGGCTTTTCCTACGAGGTAAACATACTATTTTCGGTGGTTTTTCAGGTGATTTTTCCTTTGACCGAGTAAATATTTCAGAACCCTCTTTCAAGGATCACATTGATAACCAGTTTCAGATATATTCTTTCCATATTTATGAAAAACTCAAAGGAAAGGAATTCAATATCGAACGATACAAATAAAATTAATAATGTCAAATCAATAATAGTATATTATGCAACGATCGTGTAATGATGGTTATTAATATATGAGCATAAACCGGGATACGAAACGAGCCGAAGGTGAGTTTCGTATGGTTTATGCGAGTGTATTAATAACCATTACATGAGAGTTGCATACTCTATTTTATCTACACTCGATAAATAGTGAAGAACTACAAATATTATATTTATATTTGTATTGCACACAATAATACTATTTTTAACGAATTTCTTTGAAAAATTCCACAGAATTGTAATTAATAGTATTACTTCGAGAAATAAAACGATGAGATATGAAAACGAGATCAAAAATCAAAGAAAAAAAGGATTACTCGAAACCGGATTCGAACCATTGTCCCCTCTAGCTAGAGTAATCAATGTCAGCGCCATAGACGGCTTGGCTACGGAGAGCCCACACACAGAGTTTGATGAAAAAATGAGTAATGAATCAGGCATTTGTCAAATGAAAAATTTAATCATTCTAACTGTATTTCTGTCGGTGGAGGTGTCGAAGGTGATTCTCCCATATCGCTGGTATCGGACATTTTATTATGATTATCGAAGTTTGGCTATATTCTTCAAAAGTTCAATACCTATACCGATTTTTACTTGACAAATGTCAAATGCAGAGCATGCACATCATGCTTGATTGAAAAATAATGGGTTTCTATTGGTTGAAAATCTGTATCGTAATGAAAAATCTGTATCGTAATGGATTTCATTATAAAACGGGTTGTGGGCATTTAAGTGTATTATTAGAGTACGGGTGTAGATAAAAGGACTATAAAGTGAATCTTCTCAGAGGGCTAACGCTCTAACCAACTAGGCCACTTGGACCATATATATTTCAGTTGATTATTAGTGTGACGAATAGATGAAAGTCCTTCGACTGAAAAACATCAATTGAGACACTTCAAACTTGACTCAAACTAGAAAATATTTCAGATATAAGTACATTCATTTATGCTCAAATGAAACCACTTGGACTTCGTGTTTGTAGGTAGACAGTAAGATGCCTAGGAAACCCGGGTGTATCTAGTGATTCGATTTTGTTTAGAATTTCTTGGCGAAAAACAATCGACGATTACAAAAGCTTTCTAATTTTTGTATAGGGGGCGTTATATGAGCATTTTCGAAAATCTGTCAAATGTCGGTTTTGTCAGATTGACGTAGCTTTGAGGTTTATTGTTGTCAATGAAAACTGAAATTATTTCTTCGCACTCAACAGTGTTTAAAAGTCTATATAAGTAGAATAAGTTTTGAAGTTATTACAAGTACTTTTTCACGATGTGTAGAATATTTTGTATTTTATGTGGTCAGTCATAATCTGGGGATCTAAATATTCTTCTTCATTCAGTACCTAAGGTGAGTACAAAAAAAATCGCCCCAAAATAATAACATGAATGTAGCGTTGTAGCTTATTTTATTCGTTTCAGCTTGAGCGAAAGTCTTATATCGAGGAGGAAACATCTGTATAGCTCTTATCAATGAGATATTGAAAACAAAGTTTTGTTTAAATAAGGGAAATATCGATGTGATACGTATTTTGAACCGTTGCATAACTGATGTGTGTATCCCCGATTCCATACTAGCATGAACTTTGTCGTACATTCTCAGGTGAATGGACAAAGTAAATTTTTTCGGAATCAAAGTCTAGTCTTACAAACTGATATAGAAACACAAAAACACTAAAAACTTGTAGAGGTAGCAGGTGACAAAATTGACAGGTTGTTAACGGTTTCCACGTTACATGCACGTTTTCTGAAACGCGTTTGATTGGCTGTCAGAGCTGTCAGAATCTCAGTAGGCAAATAATAAACAGTGGTAGAATATTCGGTTGCACATTCCTCTCTACTGAAAATTAAGCTTCATTCGGTATATGACTGATCGCCATCTACAACAGCGATCTGAAGCTTTTGCGATCGCAGAAATCAAGCAATCGGTTTTCGCCAAGTTTATCCCAAAATTATTCAGGTATAAGTAGATACACCAGGGTTTCCTAGGCATCTTAGTAGACAGATAAGAATTTTGATGTTTCTACAAGGTTGTCCCTGGCAACCAAGCATTTTGTTCTCTGTGATTGGTGGGATTCATATCATACCTTGTGTGGATATGAAATAATATCTATTCAGTTGACTGGAATCGCCTACTTATCCGTTTAGTATATTATAAAGAAGTCAGCATATTTACTGGTGGGAGTAGAAAAATATGATATCCCTACCGTAAGGAAATCTTGACTTTTTCCTTGAGAAATTTCGTCTGAAATGCCGAAATTTCCCAGCGATTTGAGAAAAAGCATATATTTCGCCATGCGGCATAATTAGGCGCAGGTGCTGATTGTTTCAGAATATTCAAATTGCTTTTGAAAATGTTCATTTCTATATTGAGTGGCTCTTCGAATGTTATGTCATAAGTTATTTTTCTGTTCACTTGTGAATAAGAGACTAATTACAAGAAATTCAATACAACCAAGGTTTTTTTAAGTGAGAGACTGATTCTGAGCGAGCACCTCTCGTTATAATGAAATGTGTTCGTGAAAAATCGAAATTTGTTCCGAAGTGTTGTGGTTTTCCTCTTGGTACAAGTCGCAAATTCTTTCAATTTCTATTCGCATTTGAATTCTTTGATGTTTTTCGAGAACTTTTCTCTTTCATTGGAACATTCCTGTGCGAAATAAACAAATGTTTCTATATTTTAAAGGGTCAGTCAAAGGTAGGTAATTCTATAAAAAATTCCTTCTCAGTCGGCTGAATTTGGCGCTTTGTCGGTAGTTCGGCTTGGCCATGACTCACCAAAATGGTGGTTCCGCATTTGAAATTTTGGCGGGTGTAAAAATGGCGGAAACTGAATGAAAACCAATGTGGATAGAGTTTATTATACTGATATGATCCATATCGAAAAAATATCAATTCTGAATTATATCCGGCCATTATTTGATCAAATTGGCGCCCTCGCTTTCCTACAATCTATTTCAATATTAGACCGGGAGGTCATGACAGGTGACGTTCCACCATTTTTTCGTGCATGCCTTTTTAAGGCTTGATAATAAACCCCAAAATATCAAATATAGTCGGGTTTTTAGCCCCCCCGCGCGTCCTCTTCATAATGAAAAACGCTTTTCTTTCTGTGGCGAATTTTCGTGTTTTTCCGTGATATTTTACTGCATGCCATTGTAATATACGGAAGTTCAAACTAATTGAAGCTCTAATAATTGATGGCATGCACCCCGCAGCGGCCCAAGATGATCAAAGGGTTGTGAAAACCTGAAAAAAAAATTAGGAAAATTCCGTGTTTTCAAATTGCATGCCGATGTGAAGAATTGAAGTTTTTGTAATAAAAATACTATGGGAAAATTGGCATGCACCCCCCCGTAGGACCAACGGTGAAAGATTTCCGGAAAATTCTGTGAAATTCTAGCACCAATTTTCCGTGATTCCAAATCACTCCTAATAAGAATGAATATTAATTTTATAACGGAATAATTATCTAATTCAAATGGCAGGCATGTTGAATAAGCCCATCGTATTATAAATAATAATAAAAGTTGCGAAAAAACAGTGCAAATTTAGGTGACTTGTTTTTGCATGCCGTTTTGTATTCGATGAATTTACCTTATTTCAAGTCATGAGTGTAAATGGCATGCATGTAGCTACAGCCCAATACACAAAAATTGTGAAAAAATTGAATAAACATCAATTTTTGGATTGAATAAAAAATCTAAAAAATGCCGTGACTTCTTCTTGCATGCCACTTTGTATTTCGTTTGTAGATACTATTTTGAGTTGAAATACGAAATGGCATGCATGTAGCTCCATGAAAATTGTTTGAATAAACATTATTTCAAGTTGCTGGCTGAAATAACATACATGTTATCACAGTCCAACATTCAAGAATTGTAAAAAAAATAAATTCAAATGACACGAATCTCCCGGTCTCTAGTCTGAAAGTGGCCTATCATACGTCGACTAGCACGTGAGGTTACTACTACCCTATTGTTACGATCTTTCTTCTGGAAAATATTAATTCTGACACCACTGTTACGATATATCCTTTCAAAATCCAACTTCTGACACTACTGTTACGATTTATCTCTGGGTTCGTCGATTAAAACACCGGGAAACACTGAACTTCTTTTATTATAACTCTCTATCACAATACAATACAACACAATCACTTAAATCGCTCCAATAACTTTCCAATGCTCGGTACCAAAACTTGTACTAAAAATTCTACTTCCGCACAATAACTTTCACCACTTAGCTCTGAATGAAATTTGTCACTTAACTAACTCTGTCAATAACTAACTCTCCGAATAAAACTTCTCTCCGTCGCGATATCACGATGCTTATATACCTTGCGTACCTATCGAGAATCCTCGAGAGAAGCCCCGATGACGTGTCTCGAATTCTCCAGGCGGCAATCAACAGTTCTTGGAAAATGACGACGCGATCCCTCATCTGCGTTTACGATCTCGTCAGGGCCGGCGCTAGCACGTAACACTATGATAGACGCCACGCCATTGCCTATACCACTGTATAGAAGTAAACAACAAGTTCGTTACCAGTCGGCATGATGTATCAGGTCAAGATTTTATATTAAGCTGGGTTCTGGCAGCATGTGGTGCGGTAGGAGGGTGTCGGCTGAGAGCATTCTTGGCTCACTTGCACTCACGCCTCAGATACATGCATCGGCTGAGCGTTAAGTAAGCGATGGGAATATTAACCCAAATAGGGCGGCGAGTGAATTTAATAATAATACTTCATGTATAAAATAATGATGCTGAAAATGATTTTCTACTTTCATTTTTCATAATAAATTTGAAAAATAATAAAATTATTAAATCGGACGATTTTTTTGTTTATTTAACCAATTGTCATAAAGCTACATGCATGCTATTTTGCATTTCGGCTCAAAAAAGTACATAGGTACATAGCGGCATGCAAAAAGCAGTCACGCCATTTTTTAAATTTTTTTTCAATTAAAAAATTGATGTTTATTCAATTTTCTCACAATTTTGGTGTATTGGGCTGTAGCTACATGCATGCCATTTACATTCATGACTTGAAATAAGGTAAATTCATGAATTTCAAAATGGCATGCAAAAACAAGTCACCTAAATTTGCTCAGTGTTTTTTGCAACTTTCGCCACGCATGCCTCTATTTTGCAACACCCTGGTGTGCATGCCAAATTTTCTTCTATTCAATAATGGTACGAATTAAGTATTTTTTCAATGGCATGCAGTTTGGAATCACGGAAAATCGGTGTTAAAATTTTACAGAATTTTCCGGAAATTTTTCACCGTTGGTCTTACGAGGGGTGCATGCCAATTTTTCCATAGTGTTTTTATTATAAAAACTTCAATTCTTCACATCGGCATGCAATTTGAAAACACGGAATTTTCCTAAATTTTTTTTCAGGTTTTCACAACCCTTTGATCATCTTGGGCCGCTGCGGGGTGCATGCCATCAATTATTAGAGCTTCAATTAGTTTGAACTTCCGTATATTACAATGGCATGCAGTAACATATCACGGAAAAACACGAAAATTCGCTACAGAAAGAAAAGCGTTTTTCCTTATGAAGAGGACGCGCGGGGGGGCTAAAAATCCGACTATCTTTGATATTTTAGGGTTATTTATCAAGCCTTAAAAAGGCATGCACGAAAAAATGGTGGAACGTCACCTGTCATGACCTCCCGGTCTATATGTTTTGAAATCTTTCATCAAAAATATGATCAATATTTTAATTACGCAGTAAGTAGTATCCCTTTTGCATGAATTTTTCAGTTCAGTTTAGATCCCTTCTTCGAGATATGCTACCAAAACTTGAATGAGAATAACAATTAAAATTAAATTCTTAGGAACATAGAATTTTTTTTTGATAGGATCAAGTTCGATGATTTTTTTCGGCTTCCTTCTCCGAATCAAAAAATAGAAACTATAACTCCTGTGAAAGTGAAATAAAAACAAAATTAGAAAATTTTTCGAATAATGAACACGTGCCTCTCAAAAGAGAGTGTTCGTAATTTTTTTTTGATTTTACTTCTTTCATCAAAGTTATAATTTTTCCATTTTTCGATTCGGAGAAGAACAGATCCAAAAAATGATTCATCATACTCGAATTATTTTTCCACCGGAATATTAATCAGAACTATAAATTGTTGAATCCAGAATAACAAAAACATCGAACGTTTTGTTATTATAAAACACAACAAACGCTTCCTGATCCTCAACAATCTCATCGTGACTGTACGTTTTCCTGTATCCAAAGAATTGGAATAGAGTGGTATCTGTTCACATTATTTCTTGAAATGTAATATGAAGAATTCAAGAAGTAATATGAATAGTCATGAACACTCCCTTCGATATGTCTTATTTCGAGTGGGAAAACAACAACAACATACCTCATTCAATACATAATTCAATAAACGATGTATCAACGAGTATCAATTTTCTTCTCCTGAAGATGCTAACCTTGTTAGCGAAACGCGCGTCGAGTGCAAACATATCAGTTTGGTGTTAGGGTAATTGATCTCTAGGAAAAGTTTCAACATAATTCAATGACATACATAATTCTGCAGTTCATTTTCGTGAATATAATTATGATCTGGCCTGTATTATACTAACACGGAGAACCAATCACAAGTATAGGGACTGTCAAATGAGGATCAATCCCCTTGAATTTTTCATATTCATCAGTCGCAAATATAAATTTCACACGTGTTCTTGGAACTTTTCAGGCTGACAAAATCGAAGTTGCTCTTCTCCAACAGAAAAATTAAATCATTTCAAATGATATTTCATTCATCTCTTCGAAAGAGTTTGACCAT
The DNA here is from genome assembly GCA_032362365.1 of Zygogramma bicolorata. Taxonomy (NCBI): domain Eukaryota; kingdom Metazoa; phylum Arthropoda; class Insecta; order Coleoptera; family Chrysomelidae; genus Zygogramma; species Zygogramma bicolorata. Next base: position 178,988 of record JAVJAQ010000040.1, on the reverse strand, counting down.
GTACCCAACTTTTTGCCTTATAATTATAGTTCGATACATCAGTATTACCAGTGTTCACAATACGGAAATGCCGTTGTGTATTCAGAGTAAGCACTTTTCTGTTTGGTATGAAACGCGTTGAAGAATGTTTGATATTGATAGCTACTTCACATAAAATCATTCATTTTCTTAGGGATAAAATCAGGGATGTCTTGAATCATTTCATAAATCATTTACTCTTCATTATTGAATTACTGGTTCTCATTCATTAGAAGAATGAAATATTTTCAAATGATTTTTCAACTGAATATTTTGAAAAATATGGCTTCCAAGGTCCGTTAGGAGAAACAACTTCTCCCATATTTCCGCTCTTTTACTTGTTTGATTTCTCATATTTTTAATTAAAGTTTTATATTATATTTGTACCATTACGTCGATGTGTTGTGATATGTTGTCCTTCATGTTGGTATTAAAAAAGGATTATTAACCTCATATTCGTTCCTGGTGAAGAGCCAATAAAGACTCGAAAGCTTGAACAGAATAAAGAGTTCACTTTTTTCCAATTCCTTATTGACTGCACACCCGAATTTTAAAAAGATTTTTCTTTAACTTAGACAGTCGTCTAATCATCTATACACATATATATATATATATATATATATATATATATATATATATATATATATATATATATATATATATATATATATATATATATATATATATATATATATTTTTTTTTATTAATATATATGCTGGCTGGAACTTCCGTTTGATCCGCGTCTGGAAAGATTTACTTGTCTACGTTTCGACTCCCATTTCGGAGCCATTTTCAAGACTGAGTGACCTTGCGTCTAGGTCTGAGTTGTCTCACTAGCTGGCTATCATCACTGGAGATCGAGGAAATGGCTCCGAAATGGGAGTCGAAACGTAGACAAGTAAATCTTTCCAGACGCGGATCAACCGGAAGTTCCAGCCAGCACATTTCATTCATGTATTTTCTGTTTGTTCTGATCCAATTTAATTTCAATCTCACGTTAATAAGTACTCCATTTATAAAATAACTTATATATATTGTAATCAACCATCTTATAGTTGTCCCGAAGAAGGTAATAAACATTACCGAAAGCTCGACGTATAACAAAGAGTTTTCTTTGTAAATTTAGCCCCTTTTTTGACTGCAACCTCACTACAGCAAGACCTATACTCGAACCAGTCACGAAATCGTTATTCTATATATATATATATATATATATATATATATATATATATATATATATATGATGAGTTGTTTTTTCGGGTTTCATTCCGTGTTCTGTGGTTTTGATCCCCTGAAGGATAATTGTCACAACGTTTCGGCAAAGTCTCATTTGCCATCTTCTAGGTGATGATTGAGTTTCGTCCTCCGAACTCGACTAATTATTTCGAGTTCTACTTCTCAATATATAGGGGTGTTCATTGATGGTATCTTTGACCTGGGCCCCTCCCACTTTCTTCGTTGGTCCGACTGCATTTTTCATTATGTCTGTATGGTAATTACTTGATAAGGTCCGACCTTGTTCCTCTGGTGTGATCGGCTTGTTTTTGTTTTGTGATAGGATGGATTTCCACGTTCCTGGTAATCTTTGGGCATCATTTCTCTTATTCATACTACTCGGTCGTTTCTCAATTTCGATAGCCTCTCTGATTGTTCGAGAGTAGAAGTTTTCATCGCTCGCTAATGTTTTGGTGTTTTCGAAATTGATGTTATGCCCTGTCTCCAATACGTGTTGGAAGATAGAGGATGTGGTGACTTTCCCTTTCACTGATAGCTCATGTTCATCCTTGCGTACGTTGATCCGTCTGTTGGTCTGGCCGATGTAGGACTTGTTGCAGTCTCGACATGGTACTTCGTAAACTCCCTGGGACTCCAGTGGTATTTGGTCCTTCGGATTACGGAGTATCGATTCAATTGTACGTTCTGGTACGAACGAAGTAGCTATGTACCTGCAACAAGTCCTACATCGGCCAGACCAACAGACGGATCAACGTACGCAAGGATGAACATGAGCTATCAGTGGAAGAGAAAGTCACCACATCCTCCATCTTCCAACACGTATTGGAGACAGGGCATAACATCAATTTCGAAAACACCAAAACATTAGCGAGCGATGAAAACTTCTACTCTCGAACAATCAGAGAGGCTATCGAAATTGAGAAACGACCGAGTAGTATGAATAAGAGAAATGATGCCCAAAGATTACCAGGAACGTGGAAATCCATCCTATCACAAAACAAAAACAAGCCGATCACACCAGAGGAACAAGGTCGGACCTTATCAAGTAATTACCATACAGACATAATGAAAAATGCAGTCGGACCAACGAAGAAAGTGGGAGGGGCCCAGGTCAAAGATACCATCAATGAACACCCCTATATATTGAGAAGTAGAACTCGAAATAATTAGTCGAGTTCGGAGGACGAAACTCAATCATCACCTAGAAGATGGCAAAAGAGACTTTGCCGAAACGTTGTGACAATTATCCTTCAGGGGATCAAAACCACAGAACACGGAATGAAACCCGAAAAAACAACTCATCATATATATATATATATATATATATATATATATATATATATATATATATATATATATATATATATTATATATATATATATATATATATATATATATATATATATATATATATGTTTGTGTATATACTTTTTTGCTTACAAATATTTTGCAGTTATTAAAATCAATTTGTTTTTCCTGCTCAAGATGAAAAACAGAGGTCGTGCTATGGTGACTCTAAGCGCGACCACCTGATCCTCGGCTTTTTTTTCCAATATTTGTAATACTGAAATCCTTTGTGCTAATGTATTCTGTTGGGAGAAATACAAACCCTCATTATTATTATATTATTACTTTTATTTTTCCTCCCTAGGGAGGATAAGCACGGCTTCGCTTTCAACGATGAGGTCAGGAAATGTATATGGAGGTAGGCGAAAAAAAAACATTTTTTCGACAACCGTCCGGGAAATACCCACTTTCCGGACGCTTTTTCTTTGAGAAAGTAGCTTTTTTCCGGCCTAGTCCGGGAAGTACGTACTTCCCGGACTAGGCCGGGAAGAATTTCGTCGTTGTTATCATTGTATGGAAATCAAGCATTTCAAACGAATTGAATCCTTTCAGTATTAGCAATTGCTCGAATTTTAATATAAATATTAATATAAATAAGAATTAGAATGTTTCTGTTAGTACCTATCTTCTGTTCGAATTTTGAATATTTAATATAAATAAGAATTAAAATGTTCGAAAATTTGTACTACAAAGAAATATAATAAAGAAATGTTTCATTGACTTGTTATTCTACACGGTTGCCGAAATCATAGTGTACGCAACACGACCGAAAACAGTTCTTCCGGACTTGTTACGTGAATTACTATTCCCAAGATTTTTTGAACTCTTCGCCGTTTCACGAATGTTATATATCTCCTTTCATTGATGGTGATAATGAAATGCCGCAATGAGAAACTATATCAGAATCTCCACCAGATCATTTCCAGCTCAGAACGGCTCCAGCCGCTATTCGACATCCGCCTCTAATATAGATCCGTAACCGTCTCCTCTCTAATTGAGCCATCCCGTACCGGATCGAAATTCGCGGAAAGATTATTCCATCGGGACCCTTCCTTAATGGATTTCCACGTTTCGGTCGAGTTGGAGTTCGCGTCGGCGCGGCGCCTACATGTTGATTTCGCCCTCTTTTTTTCCCCAATCTCGAATCCTGTCACGTTCGCTGCCGATCCTCGGACGGAATCGTAGACATGTCGTAGAGGGCTGTGACGCGCATACTTGATTGGAAATTTGGCAGGATTGGACGCCGGGAATTGCCGTGGCTTATTACGGAACGGCGTCCGAAAACTGTAAAACGTTTTCAATTTTTTTGGGTGTGCACTGAGAGTTGATCGTACGAAGTGTTCCTTAAAGATATCCGAATATTTCAGGGTGTGAATGAATTTACATGAAAAAAAAATTATAGTTTCTGTAATACATTCAATGGTCCAAAAATGTTCCGTTACGAAAATACCCGGTACCAAAAGTAAAATAGTAGCCTACGGCATCGTACTGAAACATCGTCCTAGTGCGATATGGCCACCATATCCACTCTTGTTGTACAATCTACTATTTCTACTCTCACCATGCTTATGCGGTGATTTCTGCTGGTGTGGCACAAATTTCTTCATTATCCCTCATTTTCAGTGATCAACGAGACACTGGATGACATCCCTCATTTTCAGTGATCAACGAGACACTGGATGACAGCAAATTGGTAAAACAATTACTTGCTCCATGGATGTAACTAGATACAGTACCGATCCACAAATTTCGGCTCTTTTGATAAGAGATATGCCTCGGTTTTCCCAGCATCGAATTTCACCGATTGATATTATCCCTTCCTATTATTTTCATCGTTAATATTATTGACGGTAGTTATACCTCTCTGTATTTTTGTTCCTCGTGGAGACTCTGGAAGAGAAACTAGTATGGAGAGTACTGTCGTCCGCAAAACTGTACTGAAAAAATATTCCTTCCAGCAAATCACTGATATGAAGCAGAAACAAAGTGGGCACCAGATCTGAACCCTATGGAGCACCTTCGTTTATTGAAAGAATATCAGACGATACTTCAACAATCACATACAGAGACCTAACAGACAAGAAACTTCCAACAGAGCACACAACTGAGTAGGAAAACCAAAACACGGCAGTTCAGAAAGGAGACCCCGATGCCAAACTCGATCAAACCCTTTTGGAATGTTGAGTGCAACAGCCAACGTTTCCGAATTTTTCGATGGAATGCTGCCAAATATGTGTGTGAAACATACGCCAATAAGTCACTGTGATCTATAGCGGGTTTTACAGTTATTCAGCATCGATAGAAAGAAAATATCCAGTACTGAAATATTCAGAAAATATTTTTTTTCTCAAAGTGACTTCATTGGTTGATTATGGTAAAGTTAAATTTCCATATTGCTATTATTTTGATATGTGGCTTAGTGATTGGCATTCACAGAAGCTCCTCGTTTTCACAGATCGGACACAAGCGAAAGTAAAGGTACCTTTGATGTTAGGGGGGTCAAATTTTAGTAACATTGAAATCATGTTTTGAGTGAAATCATTCTTCGCACACATGAAGGTATAAACGTTTGAATGTTTTGATGAATAATTTAAAGGGGCATTCCATAATTTGCTACAAGTTATCCAATCATCATCAATGAATAAAACACCCTCACTTTCTACGTAAAGTAATCAACAAAACTGAATTTCACAAGTGACAGTGACAAGGATCGTTCATATTAAATGGTAGTTGCGATCGAACAATGTGGCTTTCTTTCGCTTCAGTATAGTTCTGATTTCTGCGGATCGGATAAGAAAATGTCAGCAAACTCAAATGTTTCTCTTCTTCAAACTGATCTCGAAGCTTGGCATTCGTTTGATCAGAGTTAAAATATAAACATACTTCACTGCGTAAATAGCTGCATCTACCATCTTTCACATTTAGAAAGGTGAGTTCAAACATGGAGGTTGAGCTGACATTTGCCAAGTTATAATTTGTTAGGAAGACATTTCTGGACGAAAACTAGTTTTGCTCTTTACAGAAGTCGGTTTCAGCGTTATCATTGACTGAAGCTTAGCAGAAGTGTCACAAATCCGGAATATGGAATAGAAATAAGAACAACAATCATAAAATACTTAGTACGAATTGTAATATGTAAGGATGATAAAAAGTCATTTTTTTTCCACGAATGCTGTATTATTCAGTTATAGATAACTAATTAGAAGAAGATTTTCAATTATTCTTATTCGATGATTAGATGATAATTATTGAACATGTTCTTTATCAGTACATAACCACCCTTAATCCGTTTCATGAAATGAACAATGTTAATTTTATCACTTGGATTATTGCCTCTCCAATACTGGGACGATGGATTAAATGCCGTATTATCTCCCATTTTGATATATGAGAAGGGAATTCATTTTGTTCCTGCCCAAGGATGTTATTATTATGTTATTAATGGGTTTCAAGGAGTTCTGGACTGGAAATAATGAGTTCTTGCCATATCCCCGATATAACAAAATCACCGTATTTTTCTCATTATGACAAAACGAGCGGGAAGCATTACCTACGTGCCAAAGGCATATCTGATGAAGTCCATTGAAAAATCATATTTTCTGGCATTTCATAGCAGCTTATTATAATTATTATCACTTATTACAAATGAATACCCAGAATTATTTTCAATGTAATGGCTTCATTGAATTAAGTATCGATTTCTTTAGAAAATGCGGTTTTAGATATGAAGTAATTTCTGCATATAATATGAACTACACACAATGTGTTTTTTTTAGCACAATCAAGCTCTTTATGTGATGAGGACAATCCCTGTTAGGCTCCCTTTCAAACATGACTGATAGTTTCAATCTTTTACCAAAATGAGATATGACATGTACAGAAAAATTACTAATTACAAGCATAGCGAACCGAGAAAGTTGTAATGTCTTGAACAATAATGTGCCCTGCATTATCGAATGGTGACTCCAGATAAAGTATTTTTTATAGATGAAATAACATCATTAAATTTAGCTATTTATCAGTCAAATACTCCCTAAACTAAGATGAAACATGAATTGTTAGGTGCTTCCGGGCTTCTGAGCCGTGGGCAACAGGTTTTAAGGCCTGACGTTTCGTCTGCATCTGCGGCAGACATTTTCAAAGGCGATGCGGCATTGGTCGAAGTATCCTTCTCTGCTGCGAGGCTTTGATCTGATGTGGTTCAGATGATGAGTCACTCTTTATCGAATCTGAGTTCGGACGGTCGATTGATCCTAATTGATTATTCGAAAGCGTTTTTTCTCTCATTGGGAGGGTTCGTGCATTTCGAACTGCTGGCATCCATGTTCTGTGAATGTTCAGGCTCTCTTCTTTGCGGTTGAAGTTGTTCTGAACATTCACAGAACATGGCTCTCTTCTTTGAGGTTGAAGTTGTTCTGAACATTCACAGAACATGGATGCCAGCAGTTCAAAATGCACGAACCCTCCCAATGAGAGAAAAAACGCTTTCGAATAATCAATTAGGATCAATCGACCGTCCGAACTCAGATTCGATAAAGAGTGACTCATCATCTGAACCACATCAGATCAAAGCCTCGCAGCAGAGAAGGATACTTCGACCATTGCCGCATCGCCTTTGAAAATGTCTGCCGCAGATGCAGACGAAACGTCAGGCCTTAAAACCTGTTGCCCACGGCTCAGAAGCCCGGAAGCACCTAACAATTCATTAGTTGCCGGCCGTGAAAGTCTTCAATCTTTGATAAGATGAAACATTTCCACCTAAACCAATTCTCGATAATTATCGTATTGAAATTTTTTTATCAATGGTTTCGAGTTGTTTTGAGATCTAAAAACAATTTTTTTGTTTTCCAATTCATTTTTCCAATCCAGTAATATAGTTTGAATTGCGCTCAATGGATTTTATTTTTTTCGTGTAATCCTGATTGAGAACTAGATAAAAGTTAATTTTTTCAAAATGATTAATTACCTGTTCATTACCTACCAGTGCCAGTAATTTTTCATAAGATAGTACTAAATTGAGCTGACAAACTTCTTCACGATTCTAAGTGTTAACTTCATTTTCAATGGAAACCACCATTGATAACTTCCATGAAGTAGGAAATTTTACACCTTGAAAAACGTCATTGATCATTTGAAGAAACTTTTCTACAATAACATCAAATGACAATCTCGAAATAGAAGTCATTCCATCAATACGTGATATTTCATTCTTTATATTTTCTACTATAATTTTCAATTCATATAAATCCAAAGTATTGAGTTCAGAAAAATCGTTTTTATTATTTTTTGAAAGCTACAAATTGTAATCACTATCATCAGCATTGATCTCCACAGTGTGGTCTGCAGAAAGTTCGTCGAATTCTTCCCTTTGTATATCCAAGAAATGATTAACTTCCAGCAACTTGTATCTGTTTCTCTGGATTTCGTCTTTGCTCAAGTTTGTGATGAAGGAATCTAACCAGTTCCTGGCTCTTTCGATCAGAGTATCCTCCCTAAAATCACATTAACTATAAATTTTTCATTGAAGTTGATAATGATGAAAAATTTCAGCCAAACAAGAAATCCACTTCAACTAACGCATTTTCGATCACACGAATAATAAATAGATCAATCAGATCCAAATAACTCTCGAAATTCTAATTCACCTGAGCCGTATTTTGAAGTGAAATCGTTAACAAATGATTTGAAAACATTATATTTTCTCGTTGAAATACATTTAAAATCATCTCAGCAGAAGCTGGAGATTGAGTCATCTGTCGCCAATGAAGGTTTATGTTTAAACAGTTTCTTAATGAATTTTGTCGACTTGCTGTTTTGAAAAAGGCCGATGAGAACAATATGATACAGTTGAAATTGATAAGATCTTTTGACAAAATTAGGTACTATTCACCAGAAACAGTGGAATAAAAGACGACTTAATTAACCATATTTTCTCGCTTTCAAGTACTTTCCATCTGTTTTCGCAGTTTGCTCCAGTTATTTCAGTTTTGGTGATGTGTTTCATTTCTTTCTCAATTTCTTCGAACATTTTCTTTAAGTTTTTCATTCTCATTGAACCCACCTGCTCCCGGTATTTCTGACACAGTTCTAGGAATATTCAAGTATTTTGGTGTGTCCATTCTTGACTCTTCTCCTCAGAGTTTGTTGGAAAGACCAAGCATTCGGCCATTACGTCCAAAAATATAAGTATAATTAATAAATGCAATTCATTACTGTTTAATATTACCTCTTTCAGTATCACTAATTTTCTCAGTGGCCAAATTACACGAACTTTAGGTCAGGTAAGAAGTTGAAACTGTTAGAAGACTTGCCCCTTGCCCCAGACAGAATGACAGATGACCCTGATGACAGTTCAAAATCGGTGAATTCGTTCGCGGTATAGTTAAATCCTGAAAAATGGGCATGCGCTCTACGACAATCCCGTATTAGTTCTGGCCTGGTTCATAATCAGTTCCGAATGCGATCCGCGAACAAAGCTATCACTGGCACCCATTCAATACTTGACAGATGTGACGTCATTTAACGAATGAATACTGTGAATTACAGTTGTTGTTTGAATTATTTTGATTTTCATTTTGCGAGAGAATATGGCATTGAATATGGCGAAAATGGAAATTGATGAATGAATGAAAATTTGTGGTACAAATTTAGGACCCCTCTTTTTTTCATCCCAGCTAGATCCAGAATAGGGCCGACCCAGCTAGTAGGTACTATATAAGATGCTTGAAAACCCTGGTGCATCTACTGATTCGATATTGTTTCGAATTTCTTGGCGAAAAACAATCGACGATTATGATAGCTTCCTAATTTTTCTAATAGAAGGCGTTATATTAGCATTTTCAAAAATCTGTCAAGTGTTGGTTTCAGACCGACGTAAGTTTGATGTTATTGTTGTCAATCTTTGTTCGAGTTTTTGTTGATATAACTTCATTTAAAACTATTTGATATTTTTATTTTTTTTTTGGACATTGGGAATTGAAAATTGAAAGACTGGGTGCTTCTGGAGCATTATACATTGTGTAAAATAATCTAAAAACTAAATATTCCAGTGAATAAATTCAGCTAACGATGATATGCTACTGAATAAGATGTATATGGATTTCAACGTTGAAAGATTATTTAGGATAATATGAAAAAAACATCAAATTTCTACCCAGCTTTCATGTGGTAAATTATTGTTATCCCTGACAGTGGGGCAAGACGATTTATAAACCAAATCGTCTCCTCGACATCGATTCTATTTATAAACTGAAAATATGTTCTATCTTGCATTCTATTGTGACTAATAAGAAACATTCTATTATGAAATTTTTTAAATCTAACACTGTATATAACCACAAAACGAGGCAGTTCAATAATTTGTTAACAAAAAATCTCAAGACGGAATTTTCCAGAAAATCTATTTTCTATAAAGGTGTTATCACATATAATGGATTACCCACTAGAATAAAATGTTTTTCTCAAATGAACAAATTCAAATTTGCTATGAAGCGTTATTTGTAAGAATAATTTTTATCGAAAAATTATTATTTTTTTTTATCTTTTATTTTCGAGTAATAAACAATTCTGATTGAGCTTTTTAATGAATATATTATATAAATATTCCCTATTTATAAACTGTAGTTTCTTGGGAATAAATAACTGTTATTATTATTATTATTATTACTTCTCTTACTCACAGAGAATCCATTCATATTTTCATTTTTATTTGCCATCAATGATTCAATATAAGCCTTCAATCACATTCATTGAATGTGATAGAAAAATTGTGTCATTTGTATGCATTCATAAATTGTTTTCAACTTGAGCGAAAGTCCAGAGTTATATCGAGGAGGAAACTTATATACCCTCAATCTTATCAGTAGATTGAAAACGAAGTGATCCGTATTTTGAATCATTGAACCAAGACACTGTGTCAATCGCTTTCAGTAAACTGGTATATTCTCTTTAAAAAAAGGAAACTTTTTCGTACATTCTCAAGTGAACGGATAAAGTATATTTTTCCAGATTCAAGTCTAGTGTTACAAACGGAAATAAAAACATTTAAAAGTAGCAGTTGACAGTGAAAGGTTGTTATCGGTATGAAATGCATTCGATTGGCTGTCACGGCTGTCAAAATCTCACTAGCTGAATAAAAAACAGTAACGCAAAATTCGCTTGCATATTCCTGTCTAATGTAAATTGAGCTTCATATTATACATGACGGAACGCCATCTACAATAGCGATTTGAAGTTTTCATGATCTCAGAAATCAAGCAATCAGTTATCGCCAAGTTTACCTCAAAATCATACAGGTATGAGTCGATACACCAGGGTTTCTAGACATCTCAGTACTATATAAACTCAATTACTATGCCTACCTATTGTCAATGATCTGCAGATGGGCGTCATGTGTTGTAGCGATGGCATTGTTCAAAGCTTCCTTGTCCGACATTATTGGTTTGAGAACATCTGGTACAGTGATTTCTCCCATGTTAGCCTGCGTTAAGTATCTGGAACTGACGTCCGATAAATTTTCGGTATAAGTTATTTCCAAGTCGCGAATTTGCGTAAAAACCGCCTGAGCTTCTTCTATGAAGGCATTTATCATGTCCGCTGAAAGTATTCGCTGGGTAAAAATGGTGTCAGCCGTTTGTAAGTGCCTGATTTCGGACTATTGTAATTCACATCATAATGGGTGGAATGGATATACGCAAGCATTTTATCAAATGCTTGTACTCAATTTTTTGTTTGCTGAGATATGACAAGCAGCTATTTACAGTGAAAACTTACGGTTATTTTTCTTTACATGACCCATTTTCCAACACTATAAAATTCAGCTGGTGAAGTTAATCACATCAAAAAAGTGGTTTTCAAAATTTGGTTAAAAGTAACTTCAGAGTAATGTCTCCCAAAGTCCGTATCATATGGAAGTTGATAGATGGATGCAAAAGAGCCTCAATTCAGTTGTAATGAACTGTCAAATTTGGCATTGAAAAAAATGGATTGTCGACTGAAAATTCATGAAAAATTTAGAGTTTTCCCAATTCTCTTAATTTTCCATATCTTTTGCTTTTTCGTTTTCAAATCTCTGTAATCAATTCTCGCAGTAAAACTGAAATGGGTAATCATAGTCTGGTATACACAAATCATACCCTATAACTTAGTTCGAAAATGCAATAATCTTATCTCGTACATTCCAAAACTTACTCAAAACGTGTTCAAAATTCTGGTTCACCTCTTCGACTTGTTCGAAAAGTTGTAGTTCCAACTTCATCAACTTTTTCCACGTATCGTGAATGATACCGTTGAAGATGCCAGAGAATTCCTCGACTTTCGCTTTGTACTTCACAAGATCTATCACGTCATCCTCGTAATGCTTTTTTAGAGTGGCTACCTGATCGAATACATCTTCCTTTTGCCTAACAAATTCCTCCATGTGATCGATACTTTCTTGTTGGTTTTCTTTTTTGGCCTTATCGACAGTCGTCGTGAACAAATTGACCTCGTCCGTACGTATTTTGTAGTGCTTCTGCCCGATATCGAATACTTGCTGGCAGAGTTTCACGAACTCATCCTCGTATTCCATGTAGAAATCGGTTATTTCGTCTCCCATTTCCAATAGTGTTTCTCCTGAAAAATGATTCTCTCTAATTAATCTTTATTAGAGTGAAATGGTTGAAAATGTGTTATCCGTCTAAATTCCTTTTCGGAAGCAATGGAATGCTCTCAGCATTATCCTGATTTTAGAAACTGAATGTTTGATTACAAAGTATTTCAAATTACCGTATTATTTGAGTATGAAACACAACTGCATGAGCTGATGTGAAGCCACTGAAAGTATCATAAAATAAAATGACTAATTCAATTTCAGATTTCAATATTATGAACCAACGAAAACAATTCTCATGATTTACTTCATTCAAAACCATTTTATGAATTGCAATCAATGAGGTCTCAGAGCATTGAAAGCTTGGATTCATACAATCTGAGCTATCCCTTCATTGCACCATAAGAAATTGTCAATATTAAAGTGTGGCTATTATGAAATCAATCTTTGGTCGCAGGTCGATATTGTTTCGTGGTATGAAAAGTTACAATTCCCTCCCATCAAGTCTGAAATGGTACTTTGATCTCACGAGCGTAGATAACAAAATTGGTTTTGATCAAAAAAAACTTTATTGTTCACTAGACAGTGAACAAAACCGTTACACACAAAAGCTTCCGCAAACGTTATTATATAATTCACTTAATAGAGGATAATAGTCTTACACTTGGATGTTAAATTATTGTTTTGACAAATTTTATTTTCTATTCTTCACGAATATCTCACCTTCTACATCCCCGTCAAATAATAGCTCGAATAGATAACTAGTATTGAGGTATTCGACGAAACTCAAAGAATGTAGTTCAGCGTCCATTCTCTGTTTCTCAGTTATAGCAGTTTTTGCGTATTCTTCCTCTTCGAGATTCTCTACATTCTGAATGGCTCTCGAAAACATCGTAAGACCTGAAATACAGTCGATTGATTGGTTGATTATATTTCGTCATTCATTATATATAATAACATTTTGAAGACTATATAGGGTGGTACAAAACAATTTGTTACTATTTCAGGGCGTGCTTCTGAGGTCACAATTTACTTTTTTTCTCCAGAAAATGAGAGACGTTTTTTGCGATTATCAACCTATTTTCAGATTCACCCACTGTTTATTTTGAATGACAAGTAAAAAGTGACATTTCAGTTCACTAGTGCTGCCACAAACTGCCTTCTTGAACCGCCTGTTTTTCCAGCAAAATCGTAAGGAGCATCCCTAATAAGTAGTTCCTCATAAATACAAGAAGAGTTGGGACTGTGTTTTTTGTAATTTTGATAAATCGTATCTTGAAGGAAATGCTAGATGGAGAGAATTTTTACAGTCTGTTTTTCAAATAAAAAATATTGGAAGCTGAAACAAATCGTAATCTGCAAAGCCCAGAATTTGCGTTTATTGAGTATAACAATAATTTTCTAACCAATTTAACATGCTGCCTTGTGTCTATTAAACAAAAAATGTCTCTCAAATTACTGAAAATCATGAAGGAATACTGTGTCAAAGAGCCAAAGTGACATACAACTTGCCGGGATATGTTGCTAAAACAACCAACTTTATTCGTTATGGATATGAGTATTATTATCTTTTTACAGTATGCATATGTTGTTGGACCGATAAGGAGGGGCTTAAAATGAGCCCATCCAAATCAGTGATAGTGGCATTCACCAGGAAAATCAAGTTGGAGGGACTTGGACCTCTGGAACTCCGAGGTGAGGAAATAAATCTGTCAGGTGGGGTTAAATATCTAGGAGTTATTCTAGATTCAAGATTAACCTGGAACCAACATGTGGACAGAATTAAAAAGAAGGCGGAGGTGACACTTATAGTGGCCAGGCGCACTTTTGGAAAGAAATGGGGATTAAAACCAAGCATGTTGTACTGGCTGTACACAATGATAGTTAGACCCATGATAACGTATGCATCTCTGGCATGGTGGTCAAAGACAAAACAAATATCTGCTATGAACAAACTGAGCAAGGTTCAAAGACTTGCCTGAGGGGGCATAACAGGTGCAATGAGAACAACACCAACAGCAGCAATGGAGGTGCTCTTGGATCTTTCCCCTTCACATCTTGTGATAGGTGGAGAGGCAAGAATGGGCCATTTCAGGCTGAAAAATTCATCGGGATATAAAAGATCGGTGAAAACAGATATCGTGGGACATGTGGAGGGACATGTACTTGACATGAATACGGACCACATGGTACCCAAATTTACATTCAACACGAACTTCTCAGTAATGATGGGAGATCGTGAAGAGTGGCAAAAAGACAATGCCCCTGAAATCAAGCCCGGCTGGAGCAACTGGTTCACAGATGGATCCAAGACGGAACAGGGTACAGGGGCCGGTGTATACTGTGAGGGAAGGAACCTAGGGTACAGCTACCCGCTCGGACAATACACATCTGTTTTTCAAGCAGAAATGTATGCTATACTCCAATGCGCAAGAACAATCAATCTGAGGTCCCAACGAAATGGGAGGATCAATATTTTTACGGACAGCCAAGCTGCACTTAGGGCATTGAAAAACCCCAGAGTGACATCTAGACTGGTATGGGAATGCCGCGAGGAACTGAAAAATCTGGCAGACCGTAATAGACTTACGCTAATATGGGTCCCATGTCACTCAGGTATCACAGGCAATGAAGAAGCCGATGAGCTTTCAAGGCAAGGATCATCGACACCATATACTGGACACGAACCAGCAGTGGGGGTACCCAAAACGATGGTACGGAATCATATAAGGAATTGGGTGAGGACAAAACACAGATATTACTGGGAGAATCTACCTAGTAGTGTTCACGGGAGAACTTTCATAAAAGGACCGTTGAAGAAAAAGACTGAAGACCTGCTTCAGTGTAACAGGAATCAGATTAGGATTATAACAGGGCTACTGACTGGACACTGTCCATTCAAAGGACACCTGAACAAGATAGGGCTGAACAACGGCGACCTTAGCTGCAGACAATGCAACAAAGGGACGGAGACAGCTCGACACGTACTCTGCGAATGTGAGGCTCTGGATCACAAAAAGCAACAAATATATGGAAAACCAATTCTGGATACAGAAGAATATGACAAACACCCAGCAATCAACCTGCACAAACTTGTGCAGGGGACAAGGCTGTTGGAATGGGTGTCATGAAATATAAGGAAGTAAAGCGCAATGAGCCCTAGAGGCTGAGGTGCTTTCCGGAGGCCTGGTTGTGAAAGACAGGTCAGACGGCTTCCACGGAGCGGAAAAAAAAATGCATATGGAGTATGCGTATGCAATATGCAAACAACTTGAAATTATTTTATTGTGGGATTGACGAAAATATATGGTCCATATTGTTTGGGAGTATCATGTATATACTTTCTCCGTCTTTTGTATTCCGCATCGAGTTCAATGAAAAATTGTCATGAAGGCCAGTCCATTATTTATAATGTCTATAGTGTGCTCCAATATACAAAAGTCTTCGACCTCAAAAACTTGTCCTTGAAACTTTTACTGGATTTTGGTTACCTTGCTTTCTTTCGCTTTCCTCTATCATCTTGTATTCATAATACACAAGATTTGGCAGAAAGGCTGCTACGTATATTCTGAAATATTCGTTTTCCGTACAAGGGTTGTGTGCCATATTTAGGGAGGTTAGTTTAGAAAATTTTCGTAAGTAATGAATGTTTTCCATATCAACAATTTTGTTCTTTCCTATCGTGAGAATAGTGAGATTTTTCAACTCATCCATATTTTCTATTTTCTCTATGAGATTACTGAAAAGGCATAGTTTCTTCAGATTAACTAATGCATCCAAATTTTCGATCTTGTTAATTTTATTAAAAGACAGATCCAACTCCTCAAGCTTCACGAGTGTGTCCAAATTCTCTATTTTCTCTATGAAGTTATTATTCAGCTGGAGCTTCGTTAAGGACTTCAGCACCCAAAGATGATCTATTTTCAAGATATTCATGAACTCGAATCGTATTTCTTGGATCTCCTCTTTCGGAATACCGTCTTGTTTCATAAGTCGTCCAATTTCACCTGGATTCAAAATGGAATACTGTCAAACGATTAATTATGATCGAGACCATGGTTGGTAATGGTTTCAAACGAGAGGTTGACCACTGAGGGAAAATGTGTATACTGGAATTCCCCGGAATCCCTACAGAATAAAAATGTCAATTCGAAGAAGTATCGATAATATTTCAAAATTAAATGACGGAAATAGTGGGAATTCCGGGAGAATTCCGAGGAAAACCGATGAAATATGAAAGATATATTTCGGAACATTCACAAATTTCTTTTTCGGATTTCTGAGTGGAGCATAAACTTTAGACTTTCAAGTAGACCATGTCATGAGTATAACACAATCTGAATAATATCGGATTATACATATCAAAGTTTGTCACATTTTCATTGAGGCTAGTATTTATTATATCGGAAACAAAATAAATCATCTGTATAATGCAACGTCACAATCGGAAAATAAAGGGAGCGGATCGTCTGATTCCACTCAGGTTTGTTTTATTAACATCTTTTTTCCTGAGGTATTCGAGTTCTGAATCCGTTAGAATAAATAAGTATCAGAAAAATACAATTTTTCATTGAAAAAAATACCGGTATTTTACGGTCTATTGAGTAAGATCTATTATTTTCAACCGCTTATTTGTGCTAAATGATTACAAGATACTCAATCTGTGCGGAAAATCCTTTTTGAACGTTTTTGTCATCGCTTACAAAGCGAAAATAAACTGTTTCCCAAAAACGTATATTCCATAGTTTCAAAAATTATTAATAAGCCTTTAACATTACCTACTAGGTTAATAAAAAAATATTTTTCATCGCTGTGTTCACCCTTTATAAACTCAAAATGTTGACAGTTTACGAACCACAATCTATCCCATTATCTCTTTATTAAGAACCGATAAATTATATAAAACCGTCCAAATAACATGATGGCTCTGCAAAGAATCTTCAGAACTCATAGAAAGACTGCAGCCATTGACTATATAACTCAGATCATATAACGCGAGCTATAACCGTCTTCATTCAATTTCGGTAACCGCTGGCAACAATGTAGACAACCTGTGTTTTGTCTGCCAATTATGATCTAGTCTCTCTTCCACAATCAAGCGCGTCCCTTCGTCTTCTAGAGTGAAATTTCAAGACACGTCGTTTTTGAAATATTGAGGAAAATAATGACAGCAGCAGAGGTTGACCCCAAAAACAAACACACAAACTACGACACAAAGTTTTTTGGATTGTTTCACATGTCTCATTCATATATTCGAATCAGAATGAGGTACTATTCCGTTGAAAAAAGTTATCGGATTATTTGAGGAAACTACCCCCAACCACACCCCTCTCGAGGCCGCACAAACTATGGAACAAAGTTTTTTTTGGGTTTTTTCACATGCCTAATTCATATATTACTTCACACCGGTGAAATAATGGTGAATGCGGGTTTCAAATAACCGCCAAATCTCTTGTATGGCTATTGGATATTTACGACGTTATGAGTGTTTCCTGCAGGCACGAATCTAAACATGTGGAACCAGGTAAAAGTGTCAGTGTCAAACGCGTAGGTAGTGCTTGTGTATTTTTACTGATATGGATGAAATTGAGGAATCATTTATGTATGATAAGTTAGTCGTAAATGAAGTTGAGTAAGTATACAATGGAAAAAGTAAAACCAAACAATTTATATCGGTATTATATAAAATTCCATAAAAGGATTATTTGAAAAATTATTTCAATATGTTTATTGATAACTTTCAATGCATAGATAAGCATCCGAATCATTACCCGTACGTCATCAATATCTCAGATATAAAACACATATTTTTAATACAGTTAACACCTGTGTATAAGCAGTTGTTGTTTGGATGCTAGATTGCACTCAGTGCATCGCAAAAAGATAGATAGATATACGAGCGTCAGTTGGAGTACAATCAATAACATTTCACTATTGTTCGCCAATTCAGAGTGTTAGTGAATTAATTGATTATTATTATTTCTGCGGTTTGAATTCATTTATCGGGGGTTCATAATGAAAATAATATGAAATATGAAACAAAATATGTCGAAATAAGATAGTTGAATATATATATACTTCGGTGGCAGAGCATTTATAAAATGAATAAGCCAAAAGTTGACCAACTTCATTTTATTTCATCTCATTTCTCAAATATCTGGGCATGCCTCTATACGGCGGCGTTACGTTAATTTCGGGATTTGACACAAATTGATCGTAACATAACCTAACCTAACTTTCACACCAGAGGTTTCAATCTCATCATTTATAATTAGTCCTCAATTTGTACATTTTCTTGAAAGTATAATGATAATGTAATGTTTATGTAGTTATAGTGATCGTTATTGCATGAATCCGCCTCTACTTTTGGATTCTTGGGTCTCGTGGAAGCTGTTACGTCATTGGTTTGATACTTTTTTCATTAGCCACCTCGGTGGTAGTGGGTTCGAAAAAAAAGGGAGCCGAGACAGTACAACGTTCACTATATATTAGGCAAAGTGAAAAACCGATTGATTCCAGAAGGTGATGAAGTTTCCAAAAAAATAATTCGGGAGTAAGCTATTTTATTTCGATGTGATTATTTCGTGATTTAAATTTTTTATAAACGGATGCATTGTTATGTTTTTTCACTCCCCTTTCCTTTAGCCACACACAAATCAAATTTTTCATTTATATTTCAATATAATTTTTTGTTATAATATTCACTGAAAGGTAAATTGCATTATTTTATTTTGTTTCTTATTTTATCTTACTTTTTTCATAAACCATTATACTACATGAGTATGCATTAATTGATGACACACGGGTAATATTCCTTCAACTCAACTATAACTTCATCCTTTCATAGCTGATTTTTTTCATCAACAGAAATCGGAATTTCTGAAATGTAATAAAGTTTCGTTCGAACTACATACCTAGTTTGGAAAGAAAAATGTTTGAACCAACTAATTTCCGACTCAAAACGCGGCCCCTGGTCAATTTTTGAATTAAACCGGATTAAATTCTTTCAATTTCAATAACTTTCGTCAACTAGAAACAAAATAGTACATGTGGACTACTCACCCTTGGGATATTGAAGGTCTAAACATTTTTCGATCAAAGCATTATCAATAACTCTGGGCTCTCTTGCTTTACAAGGCTCGGTGACCGCCATATTCGAATAAGATTCCTGTTTATCGCTAGAAAGGACTCGACCAAAACCAGAAGTGAGTGACGTTTGATCGATTAATACACGGTATCACCAGGACAACGACGAGTAGTTGACACTGGAGGTTCTTTTGAGCTGCACTCCTAGTATTTTTGATGAAATCGGGTGACATTTCAATTTTTTTTTTCGATATCGTCATTGTTATTAGAGAAGGATAACAATACGAAAATATCATTTGAACGGATTAATAGTATGAATAGATAAATAATATTAGTGAGTTCGTTGCCGAGTACATTTTTCTAACGGGTGTCGTAGCGTAAATCGCACATTTTTTTAGTCATTAATACATTATGCCAAGAGAGGGCAACCAAGCAGGAACAGAAGTGGGATTTTTACATCAGTGTAGTAGATCAGTCATGTTTTGATGATCATTTGAACTTTCGTTTCCTCTACATTCCTGTTCTCAATATCATTTCGAAGCTTATTCAGTTCCTTCAACAATGTAATATTTCAATCAAACTGAAGAACAGAAAACGGCTCCTACATTACTCGTCAGGATATGAACGGAAATATCGACATTGACATTATAGTGTAGATGGCGTCACAAAAAACGCTTCTAATGTTTTTCATACAGGCGAGAATCATGTAGTGTTCTTTAATTCTCTCCTTAGGGAATATTATAATGCCATATATTGATCCCTTAGAGAATAATGGCGAGGAATTAATAGTATTCATTACTTCATAAAAGTTCTCGAATTGAATATTATGATAGTAGGGAGGAGATAGGAATTGGGGTTGATCTCATTATATTTCTATAGCTCATAGTCGTCAAGGATCAAGACGTCTACCGTACAGTGGAAAAGCGATCCCTGGAAAAGAGACAATCGGTAGGTTTCCAAATGAACCTTCTGAGGATGAAAAGAACTGAGTCCATCCCGATGAAACTATCAAAGAGTGTAAGATTCTTTATATCTCAAATAAAGAGCTGGCGAGTTTCCGAGTATACCTTCACCAACAACTATAAAACGTGTTCTTGAAACACCCTTTTCCCGTGCCCCTTCCAACTCCTATCAAAATGTGTTTCTCCTGGTAACGATTCCGCGAGATTCAGTTAAATCTTCAGCTCAAAATTCAGCTCGATAATATTTTTCATTGATCGTGAGATATTGAGAAACTGACGAATGATTCATCATATTGATCTTTCACTCTACTCATACCCTTATTACGATCCTCAGTATATTTCTTTTTCAACCCTTTTTTGTTTGAACTCATTTGGGTCTGAGGGAAATCAGATTGATATCTGCCACTTCTCCTCATTATCTCTGGGGCCTGTTTCATAAAAGTACAAGTCTTGTAGCTACAAGTGAAAGACGAAGTAGGTACAGGTTAAAAAACGAGTATAAACGATTATTTAGCATCGTGTTTCTTTGTGTTTCTTTGTAGCTACAAGACTTGTTCTCTCATGAAACAGGCCCCTGCTCTATTCCATCAGGTTCATTGTTCTCAAGGTTTTCTGAATTGTTTTCTTGGCAAAGTCTGCATATCTATAATTCGTCGAATCACAGCAAAAAGGGATACAGATCAATAGTGAAAATATTATTAATTTCACCAGCAGTGTTTTTAACTTTAGTTTTATCTGAACTGGCACCATCACTAGAAACTCTCTATAGAGATCAATAATCATCCAAACACCAAAGTGATATTATTTGCACTAGATGTTCGTTTCGTTAAGGAGTTTAGCATCTTCAGGAGAAGACAATTGTTTTGCTAACCTTGTTAGCGTCAAGTGCAAATAATGTCAGTTTGGTGTTAGGGTAGTTGATATCTAAAAAAGTTTGGAGTTCTACACCCAAGCTTCCGATCACATCGTTCAACCATCAGTGGACTTCAACAGATTCGATTTTATGTGGAATTTTTTCAAGACACTCGATAGACAATCGAAGGACATGGAAATTTTGATTTATG
The DNA here is from genome assembly GCA_032362365.1 of Zygogramma bicolorata. Taxonomy (NCBI): domain Eukaryota; kingdom Metazoa; phylum Arthropoda; class Insecta; order Coleoptera; family Chrysomelidae; genus Zygogramma; species Zygogramma bicolorata. Next base: position 157,685 of record JAVJAQ010000040.1, on the reverse strand, counting down.
TGGAGGGTTGCGGCTTTCTCCGCGAGTGGACCGAAGACGAATGTCGTTCGCGGAGTGTCATTCGTTACGGCTTTGCCGAACGATGTACCCGCCGGTAGAGGTCTCCTCTACTTGGTGTAGTAGGAGTTTGTGTCTGGTCGTTATCCAATAGATGGCGTTTCGCCTTAGAGGTTCACACCATCTGCACCAGATTCAGACTTTTGTTTTGCGAGGAACAAACCTTTCGAAATGTTTTGTGTTCGAAAGTCCAGTTGAGTGTCACTGAAGAGACTTATGGCGGGTCGAAACAGCTGTCTGCGATAATGCAATACATGCCCATTAAATCTTGATGATGGTAATTCGGATTTCTGTGGAGGGTTTCAGCTTTCTCTGCAAGTGGACCAAAGGTGGTTCTCGTTCGCGGCGGGCCATTTGATACGGCTTTGTCCTACGATGTGCCTGCTGTCTCCTATACTTGGTAGTAGGAGTTTGAGTCTTTGGTCCGAGATTATCTAGCACTGCTCTACACTAATTTCTCAAATCGCAAATCATCATAAATATTGAATTGGCAACAATGAAAGGTTGAATTTTCTCTGTAATGTAAGATGCACGTCACACCATAATTTTGTATTTCACACGTTCTATGATAGAACGTAAGAGTGCCTATTTCTATTAGTGTATATAGCTGAAATTCCATTTTCCCCAGTAAATTAGATTGCTCATCATCCAAAATCCTCGGATCGGAGTTGACTATTTTTTGTCGTTATATCAAATAAAACACATTAAACGAAAAAAAAAGCAGTTAGTTTTAGAATAATTTCGAAAACTGGTGGCGATATGTGACTCCACATGCTCCTATCGCCAAAAAATATCGTGAAGACAAGATATGGTTTCATGAAAGAGGGAAAATGAACGTTAAGATCAAAGAACTCCTCAAATTTACAACCGATTTTCACTTCGATTTCAGACTTCGCAGAAGTATTATCTATTTTTCATCTTTTTTATGCCAAATATTCCTAAACAACATTTTCAAGATTTGTTATGCAATTCAACAAATTCAAAAGGCGGTATGGAAAAAACATATCCATCACTGATATGTCAATATAGGAGTGAAATATTGATTCAAAATGAATGAAATAATCTATTCTGAATTATTCTTGAGCATTTTTGGTGAGAACTAATACATATAAAAGCAAAGACAAAATTCCATAATGACATATCAATTGTCAGCTTAGTAACGTTTCATCACGGAAATCGACTGCATAATACCTAGATTTATTTGTCTATATCCATTATACGTTTGCGATGTCTTGTATGAATTTCCGACCAATCATTCCGTGTTTATTTTTTCGGCTATAACACAAAAGTGATCTATCCCAACTGTAAAACAATGAGGTACATTGCATGTATTCAATTTCATTTCCCTACCTGATAAGACGATGACTTCGTTGTGCTACAGTTGTCGTATGTCTTCAATTTCATTTCCTTCCCTAATAAAACAAAGACCTCATTTTGTTACAGTTGTACTGAATTAATCATTTCGCTATCATCTGTTACAGCTTACAGCCTTAGAAAAACTATAGTGCATAACTCGCATGGAATGCCAATTTTCTACTCGTATGATTACAATACAAATGAAAAGGAAAAACGCGGAGCTTTGCCTTGGGAGTGTAATCGTCCTTCAAAGTTGAAAATAAGAGCATATTCTATTTTTTCCACGATAAAACCAGGGAAACACACGTTATTCCACCATCGATCCATTGTTCGCATATATTTCAGTTTCACATTGGAGAAAACTTTTTAACATCACCATCTGAACTAGTATAATGGGAGGGGTCAGTGAAACCTTTCATCGTAGTAGGCAGTTTTCGTCAAACGTTTCGAAGTATTAGCATCGTTTATAGAGATATAGTTAGTCTACCATATAGAAATATATTTTGAAGGGATGGATAATACTGGTAGATGGCACTAGTGATTTCGTTTACAAGTTATGTTTTTTTTTTTTTTCGTTTTTCTCGCGGACGTCGTAGTCTGAATCACACATTTCGTTGATTACTTATACATAGTACCCACCAAAAGATTGTAATCAATTCAGAAACAGAAGTGGAATTTTTTGTCAATGTCTTAGATCATTCACGTTTTAAAGATTATTTTAGTGCCTAAAATTCCATTTGCTTCATGAACTTGTATCGTCAACTCTATTTTGGAGCTTTTTTTCAACAATTCAGTCAAACTGACAGAGAGAACTTTTTTCCTTCAAAGTAGGAAACTTTGTCGTGCATTGTCAAATAAACGGTAATATCGACATTATACTGTAGATGGCGTAACAAAAACGCTTCAAATCCTTTTCACACAGGCATTGACTAACTTTATCTCTATAAAAAATGCTAATAGTTCCAACACCAGGGCTTTTTGTCATGATAGATTTGTATAACATAATAGTAATATTGAAGTGTCAAGCACAAAAAGGAATTTTTCTCTATTCGACAAAAATGTATGATTTTTGGAGACTGCTATTCCTTCATGAAAGTTTACCGTTTTTTAAACTTCAGAATTGATATCACCATCACCACGATCACATATTCTATTTTTACGCGGTCGGTTTAGCTCTATAGCAAGCTCTGTAAACATTCTTCATCAGCAAATTGTCTCACAATGTTCAAATTTGAATAGAAGTTGGTGAGAATAATTCAACTCACAAGGGAGTTGCCTTTCGCGCCATTGTGTTTTTACAGCTGATGTTCGTTGCGGTCGAATATAAAAGTTGTGAAAGCCGGATGAAAAAAGTCTGTGGTGAAATGTAAATGCAAGCTAAACATCTAAAGCAATTCGATTGAATATTTCAATAACAATAGAATGACGATTCTGAAGCTCGCTTTTTATATTCTGAAAGCTCGTAACAATGCTCCGACATTTAACAAACGACCTTTATCTCTGAAATATAGTATCACATAATGTTTTATTGTCACATAAGTCTCTTTGTAAGTTCCCTCCATTCCGCAACATTTTCCTTTTCGACCCAATTTGTGTTTCTTATCGGGTTCTAGATAGTGATATTAGACATACTCGACATTTACAGCGGGAATAAAGAGAATGTTCCACCATTCCAATACAATCTGGACGCAAGATAGGCTAGGAAACATATCGATGTTTTCTGATAGTGGAATTGGATCTATTAACTCACACTTGTTTTTTGATAAATTGATATTGAATTTTCGGGATACTGAATGGAAATCTCAACGAACATGTTTCGTAATCATTTCTGTACACTGTGGGGTACTTTTGTTTTCTATCGAACATTCATAATCATGGATATATTTGTTTTTCATTCACCAAACATTCTATCAGATTTTTTTGGAAATTTTTGCAAAATTATGTTTTTTTCTGGCAATATTCTTTCTCAAGGTGCATTCGGCAAAATTTTATTTCACATCGAGCACATGTTTTTGGTTTTTTATTGGTTAATGAAATTATAAATGTTGTGTATTCATGTTAGTTTTATATACCTTCTAAATATTTGTTACTAAGTGGCGGAAAGACAAAATTGTAATTTGAAAATCAATAAACAACCAATTGTTCTTCGATTTGAATTATAATTTTCTTTTTGCATTACAAATACGATATTTAACAATAAATTTCTTTGATTTTCACAAAATGTTAATAAATAGAATAGGAACATTATTTTTGTTAATAATCCGTATAATTGAACTGATGTAAATGTGAAAACTTTATGGATATCAATCAATTTCATTACCCTAACACCAAACTGATAAAATTTTCATTCGCGTTTTGCTAACCTTGTTAATGCGTGTAATAGTAATAGTAGCTTTATTGCCCATAAGATCATTTACATGATATGGACACGTCAGGAAAGTATTGTCTTTGGAACAAAGTCTTTCAATTATGAATGGTAATTCCCATATACCTAGGGCTATTTTCATAAAGTACTCGAGAGTGTGATGGGATCAACGAATTATTGCATATAACCCTTTGTACAAAACAAGAGGATTCCAAGAAAATTATTCCATATCTCAATTGAATGTAATGATGTTCATAATGATATCAGTTCAGTGTTAGAAAGAAATATGTTCATTATTTGAATAATTTCTTATCTACACCCGTACTCTAATAATACACTTATATGCCCACAACCCGTTTTATAATGAAATCCATTACGATACAGATTTTCATTACGATACAGATTTTCAACCAATAGGAACCCATTATTTTTCAATCAAGCATGATGTGCAAGCTTTGCATTTTGACGTTTGTCAAGTCAAAATCAGTAGGTATTGAATTTTTGAAGAATTTAATCAATTTTGAAATCCATTACGATACAGATTTTCATTACGATACAGATTTTCAACCAATAGGAACCCATTATTTTTCAATCAAGCATGATATGCAAGCTTTGCATTTTGACGTTTGTCAAGTCAAAATCAGTAGGTATTGAATTTTTGAAGAATTTAATCAATTTTCGATAATTGAATGAAAATGTCTTTTAGCAGTGATATAGAAGAATTACCAGCGACTCCTCCACAGATGTCTTAGTCAAGAAAAAAATACAATCGAAAGGATTATATTTTTCATTTGACAAAAGCAACACATATGTTTTCATTTTCGACCAAAACAAATGAGCTCTCATGCTCGAGTGGTCAATGGCGCCTGCAGTGATTTTAGATCTTCATTATTGGGTGTAGATAAAATAGCGTATGCAACTATCATGTAATGTTTATTAATATACTCGCATAAACCATACGAAACTCACCTTCGGCACGTTTCGTATCCCGGTTTATGCTCATGTATTAATAACCATCATTACACGATCGTTGCATAATATACTATTATCCAACATTGGCAGGAATATGATGATATTTTTTTATGTTTGCTTTGGTATTCCGTTAATGTCGCAGATTCGACGGTGGGAGAGTGGCCTGTTGTGGTGAGTGCATGGTTGTTGTATCTCGAGAATACAAAATATGAATTCGAGAATGAATGAGCAGATGACGTACCAGTACTCTCAAAAATATGTCCACTTTACTGAAGAAGAGTTTACTCTTCACTAGTAGGTCCATTGAACTTTCTCTGCCGAGTACAGATTAACATTATTGTATAAAAGATGTGTCATTTTCACATTATTGCATATTTCACATAGACACAAAATAGTTATGAGGCTCACCAGACTTCGTCATCGTCTATCAAGGTCTGTAACGGTACGAGACGAATTTTATTTCTTGGTCTTCTATTTAGAAGTCTATATGTAATAATAAATTCCTCAAACCAAATTTGTGTCTTCGGGTCATCCATCTTTCTTGAAAATGTCAATTGCGACTTGTGACTGAAATATGTTTTCATGTAATATGATACAACCCTTAGATGATTAATCCAATTTCCAAGCGGTGCGTCAAATCGTTAAGCAGATGATATAATGATGAAATGGAGAAATAGTCATTACCTGTATGAGAAAAATAAAAAGTTGAATCCTTGTAAATTCAATAACCTGCTATCACAATTTACAAACTATACTGTCACGATGTTGGTCTCGAATATCTACTCGATTCAACCACTATCATGCAAATTGTTACGAACTGGGCTGCGACTTCAAAGTCCAATTCATTTCTGTTACCTGGCTTCCCTCTCAACCGTGGTCTGACTACGTCAAAGCTTTGACGTCAAAGCTCTGAAAGAATGATTCAATTTTGTGGCCGTTTACAAACTCGTAGAGATGAAAATAAACTATGTACTTCAAACATCGTTTACAAATGCGGTTGAAGATTCCAATCCCACTCTACACAAAATAACAATGAAATTTTCCCCGTTTACTGACTCCGTCCCCTACTTGATGAACGGACTTGGTTGATGGCATCGTACAACTTCCCAAATCGGAGAATGGATTCCATATCAGAAATAATGAAATTTTTATACGTTACACGGGGTCATGTATACATTTAATCGTTATAACTTACGATGTTAGCACAACTGGCGAGTACCCAGTAGCACACACTAACACATTTTTGAAAAAAAAATATACATCACTTACTCGCATTGCCGTCCAAATATTCCTTCAAGGTCCGTTTGATTGTCATTTTTTTTTAGTGGATAAATATTTTCTCCGTAGTTTTCTGGGTTTCTACAGTTGTATGATTCCAATGATATTCTTATTTTTTCAGATTGTTGTAGGTAACAAACCCAGAAAATCCTCTAAGCTATAATGACTTCTTTCAATTAGGTGTTGTACAGTTGAGGAAGCAAATTCAGCAGTTCAATAATATCGAAAGGTCTTTATTTTCGATAACTAAATTGTTGTGACTACACATGATATGAGCAGATCAAGACAAAAAATGCGGAAGACGAGCATCTGCGGAACCAGAGCTAGACAATTACTCTTTTTCACTGTGGAAATTTTGTTTCTGTTCATCACTCGGTTCATCAACTGTTTTGAAAATGGAAAAGTTCTGAAGATATATGACAAAAAATCGTTCTGAAAACGTTCGACAAATTCAAAGAAAGATATATACGGTTGACAAAATAGTTATTTGTATGCTAAGGCCGCGAAATACCTCTTTAACGTACCGAAAGAACAGTTATCGCCGAGGCCGCTTGCGGCCGAGGCAAGATAATCTTGAGGTCGTTAAAAAGTTTCGCGGCCATGGCATACACACAATTTTTCGTGCAATCGTTAAAATTATTAAAATAGATAGTTGTAAATAAATATATTATTGCTCTAAAATCAACAGCATTTCAATTCATTTAACAATATCACCGTGTGCTATGGAAATGATATGTTTCAATATATATTTTGACAGTTCTTGTCAAAACGCAAAATGTCTGATACTGATAGCGATATTTCAGTACCTTCCACTCCTCCGGAACTCAAAAGCGTTGTAAATTCGGCGCTTTCCGTTTTAATACCCGAAAAATCTAAACGGCAGTACGAAAAATGTTACGGCGAGTTTAAAGATTGGTGTGACAAACAGAATGTTAAGACGATGTCTGAAAAATAATCCTTGTCTTTGTAGTATTTTAGAAATGTCAAATTTGGAAGTGACGTTTGGTTTCGCGGCCGTTGCTATGGGTAACGGCCGCGAAATTAAATTTCGCGGACTGTGCTGAGAACGCGAAATACTGACTTCGCGTGCGATTGCACGAAAACATCATTTTCCTGGACGATTCCCATGATCCATGAGTAATGTCCAAAAAATGGGTGAGCTGATCGAATTCTAGAATAGTTGGTGGGAACGATTCTTCGATGTATTTTCTTGTGGGTATTGAGTTTTTGCAGGATTCTTCCATCCCAGTTTTTGATTTATGTTTTTCGTTTTAGGTACAATGGAGTTGATTTAGTAGGTTGACCTTCAGAAAATTTTTTTATTTGAACTGAGCTCCTTCGTTTTTGTTACTTTGAGTTTCTTCTCCGCTAAAGTGTTCTTCTTGTATTTCTGAAGTTGATGTAGAGTCATGGTTTCGTTCAGAGCTTGATTGCATTATTGTGTATTGTGTTGGTGTGCTGTTGGTTCTGTTTTTTGCGGATATTCATTATTATGATCATTGTTCTCTCCTGGGCATGTGGAGGATCTGTGGCCAGACTTTTTGCAGTTGAAACAGCTCATACTATCTTCAGATAGGATACGATAATTTTTTCATCAAAGTTGATTAGCATTGATTCTGGAATTGAGATGGCGGCGGAAGATGAGTACATGAGTGTATTCTGGATCTGCTAATCCAACTCGGAGAAAGGAAATTGGTGAAAGTAACTTCAGTCCTGATCCTACTTGCTTTTGTTCAATTATGCTTGGAAGAATGGTGGGGGAACTAATCCTGTGGCAGGATCGATCACCTACTTTTTGTTTCTCGTTAGGTTAGCAATTATTCTATTATTTCCAAATGATAGGATGTAATCTCGTTTTTTCAGTAAAATTATTATTTGTTTTTATTATAATATTTTGTTGGGTATTCTATTGTTTGTTGTTGGCTTACAAAATTATAATACAAGATGTATGTAGAGGATGTTCTCGGTTGGTTGTTTGGGAGACTCCTATAGTTTGAAAGAAGTACTCCCGGTACGATGTTCTTCCATTTACTTGTGTGATGTGTATTAAGGAGGTCGAACCACATCATCTTACATTTTCAACTAGAGAGCTGAAAACGGTCCAGATTACCGTTTATCCAGGTTGAATTGTTCTCTGCTTGAGATAATATAATTGGTTTTGGTGGTTATGGTGGAAGATTATTATTGTTGTATTGTGTAATCCCATAATTCAATATTTCCAGGAAAGATAAACGATCTTTGTTCTGGCAGGACCCATGGAATAGAGTACGTAAGAAAAAATTCAACAAATGTGAAATTCCATTTTTCATGAAGAATATGAAGTGTTGAGGCAATTAAATTGAATTTCCTTCTCCAAATCAATAAAAACAATACAAAACCTAAACAAATGAAGAAACTATCAATTTTGATAAAAATCTTGAGAATTTGTTGGTATATCATTCACAAACGAATTATCCTTTGGGTAGAGAAAAAAGTTGAAGCAGATGCTCGCACTCAAATTTTGTGGGCCTTTGGCGATACAAATGCAGGTATTTGAACGGAACACTTGCACACCGGTCTTGGGCTATTTGGCCACTCATCAGTACAAGGTAGTGCCATCATCAACATGGAATCGATGACTTCCTATAATTAAAAATCAAACTCGTTCCACCTCGTCCGTGTGCATATGGCGTAATGACGGCTTATTTTACTTGTCGCTTGCCTCAGCCTCGTTCGAGGTATGACACTGTGGAACTGTTTTATCTCGATCTTCAGAAATTTTTTCATCAAGAATCGTTATAGGTCAATATCCTTGTTACGATATCTCACACACTATGCTGTATAAACCAGCGGGAGCAAAGTCTACGAGAGAATCAAATGAAATAATCGTGTACAGTATCCATTCACCCAGCTGAAATTAAGTGTGAATGTTTGAATAAAGCTCTTTCAGTAACACATTATACTTGGTGATCGTTATTTAGTTGTACCGATTGGCGAAATGTCATTTAATCGGGTGCATTTGCTGTTTCGTTTCATTGAAGCGTTAGCTTTAATGAATCGACGGGGAAATGAACAGAAAAATTAAGCTCACCGAGCGGATTACTCTTTTAACGACATTGAATTTGTTCCACGAGGTAATGCGATTTTGATTAATGGACATTTTGAGCAGAAAATACAAATAGATGAAAAGATTAGATAGATTTATATCATGATTAGAATTATATAAACTAGTGGCAAACACACACAACAACAAATTGTTGTTGTAAATGAGATTGGCCCAAATGAAAGTACTCTGCATCTGAAGCGAAATAATGGAAACAATATTCACTAGCCGATATGGATACACTTGAAATATATATATATATACATATATATATATATATATATATATATATATATATATATATATATATATATATATATATATATATATATATATATATATATATAACTCTAGTATTTGCCAAGCTTACTGAACTACTATTCAATAAGATAAATATAAATTAATATACAATAATGTATAAGTAATGGTGGAACACTTACTAACTTGAGAATTATGAGGAAATCGGCAAAATATGGAATGAAAAACATTAAGTGACGTTATGGAATGGATGACAGTGATATATTTTTATTTTGTCATCATATCAATGAGGAAGGAAAACTGAATAAATAACTATAGATTTGACTGAGATTTTTCAAATCAGTTTTTTTGTTCATAGAATGGTCATTATCTTTAATTCGGATTATCTCCAAAAATGATCTCTTAAGATTCACTTCACTATCCAAAGAGTTTGTATCATGAGTGTAATTATTGTCACATCTCTTGTTTTCAATTCCAAATGTTGAACATATATTCATTCCCATATTTTTCCGAAAATATTTCGAGACACGCAAATGGTGAAAGAACGAATAACAACTTCCATCTCGAGTTGACGGAAATTGAATTTACATGTAAAGCAGTATGGTTGTTTCCCAGACCATCACATGCTATATTGCTGTTTTCTGATCCAAATAACCTTCAGATATTTGATGAAGCAACTCAATAACAGATGTTTCATTGAGAGCCGGCTTCAATTCCGAATTTTGTAAAAAAGAGGTAATTTGGCAACTGCACATTGTGGCAGGAAAAAAGTCAGCGCTGAATAAGGGACTATGGGACCAATTAATATATTGACAGAAAAACAAATAAATCCAACTATGAATTGAAAATTGAATAATTTCCAATGAAGTGAATATAATAGTAGTAATAATAATTCAAATTACAAAAAACAAATAAGCAAAAACGAAACAGTCACTAACAAAAACCCATATCTTCATATCAATGATCTGCTCGAAAAAGCATCTTGTTCAGTACATAGTTTTGCGGAGGACAGTACTCTTCATACCAGCTCAGGAAAATTCAAAGAAACATTCACGTCAATAAAAATGACGATGACTTGGTAAATTATAGAATGGGGTAGCATGAACTTGATGGAGTTTAATGCTAAGAAAACCGAGGCATGTCTCTTCTCAAGGAAAGCCGATCTATCATCATCTAGTATTCAAACGTCAGGAGTGACTATTCCTACAAAGTCAGGTATCTCGATTCTAGGGATCACGATCAGTGATAATCTTTCATGGGAACACCATGTGAGATCGATCGCTGAAGGTGCTTCCCAGAAGCTTGGATTTCTGTTTCTTGCGAAGAAGTACTTCACTTTTCGTCAGCTTCTAATGATCAAGAAGGCTCAGATACGACCTGTCTTGGAATATAGTTCTCATATGCTGAGTTTGGCACCAAAACATCCATTGAGGCTTCTCGATTCAATTCCGAAAAAGACAATCCGTCTTGTTGGTGATTCTTCGCTCACAGACTCGCTAACTTCATTGATACATCGTAGAAGGGTCAGAGACTTGTCTCTCTTCTATAGATATTTTCACGGTCGGTGATCTTCTGAATTGTTACCAATCGTTCCACCCTTGACAATATCTACACGGATGAGTCGGCGAGTACAGAATTGTCACCCCTTAGTTGTGAATTTGGAGACCTGTCGAACCTCTCTTGCTCAGGGATCTTTTTTCAATAGAACAGCTTAGCTTTGGAACTCCTTGCCGAAGGAGGTTTCTCCTGAGGCTTACATACTTCAAAAATTCAAAGTGAATATTAATTCGTATCTCCTTTCCCTTGATTCACGCGGTGTTCTTTGAACATTACAGGGCTTCCCTTTCGTGTGAATCTGCATATACAAAAATACAAATTATCAAACAATCAATAGCAGATCAATGCTTATCAATATTTACATGAAATAAAAAAAATACATAAATATGTGTTAAAATATTTTTTACAGAAAGAGAGGGGTAAAAAGTAGGGCACACACCTACAAGTCAGAGAACCAGGTAGTATATATACAAAGGGGAGACATCTGATTCCAGCCACCTCCCCAGAATAATCACAACACTGGCTCTGAATACCAAAACTTTGACCTCACATACCTCAAGTGCAACATACAAGTATACAAAGACACAAGAGTCAGTTATTTGCAATTCACTCAATAATAAGTAATAGAGTGTAATGAGTCGAAATTGATGCCGCATATTCCAGAAAAATGGTTGAAGTTTTGACACATATCAGAAATATGGCTCTGAAGTGAGATACTGATATGGAATGTTACAGTATGTCTGAACTCTAGGCGGTTCACAATCTATGTTGTTATGAATCAATTTGTGGAAAAATGAAATAGCAGCGATGATTCGCCTGTTCGACAAAGAGATGAAACATCAAATCTATTCAACTAAATATTATTATTAAGGAATCTTCTCTAAACACAGTAAATTTCTTAACAATGACATTCGTGAATATGGTTTCAGATCATTGACCCCTATTCTAATTTTGAGCGAACCAATGCAAACTAGAGTATTTTCAGTGTTTTTGTGTTTTCAGAACCATGAGAATTTCTGATAACGAAACCGATAACTTCAGTGTAATTTATTACCGTTCGGTTTATATGTTGAATAAATGATTTTTTTTTTCAAATATAACTTTCTGGTCTCTAATCTCTGAGCGACGTTCTAATACGTTGTGATCGATGAAATGATTGAAAGTTACCGGATTTTTGCATCTTTAATAACTCATTACGAAACATTTATTAATATTAAGGCTCAATTTGTTTTTATCACACCACAATATAATTTTACCCGAATCAGACTGCAATAAGAAGCAGTCATGAGGGAAATTATTAATGAATAGATTTTCAGGTCTGAAAGGTGGCTGAGTGAATGGTGTCGCGACGTTGAGACGCTCCAACTGAAGCGTCATTACCGCAGCTGCTTTGTCGATGAAAAGCAATTAGAAACCTGGGCCAGTATGCATTTCTTTGATGCAATATGAAAAATTGAATAGTTGCTCGAGAAAATAAAAGAGGTAGGCTTTTGGGTACGACGCAGATCCGGATTCTCGGGTTACTTGATATTTCATTCTATTATTTTCATGGTTCGACCACCGAAAATTGCACATTTGTGTATTATAATAACAATAGATACTGAAACCACCTGTGAGCGTCAACCCTAACAATTCGGAACTTTCACGACTAAAGTTTCAACAAAGTCCTACTTTTCGACGTGTGATCTCTAGAGCAAATCAACCATCCATGTGCTAATAATAATTAATAGACCGTCTTGATTACTTTCAAGTGAGATTATACAACATATTAACTATCTCTTCTTTTATGTAAGGGTAGTGGTGGGTCTACTGATGGGGCATAGGCGGCTCAGAAAACAAATGAGCAACATGGGTCTGACCGAAGAAACCCAATCAAGGTTCTGTCAAAAAGAGGAAAAACCCGCAATGCAGGTGCTCTGTGAATGCGAAGCGATAGCAAGGCTAGACACGCGAGATATAGGGAAGAGAAGCCGGAGGGTACTAGCTTTATGAAGGGGTTAGTCTCAAGGCTGAGGAGTCTCATCGAAGAGAACAAGCTAGACAATGAGCTCTAATAACCAAGGAGTTACACAATAGATCGGAAGGTTGCACTGTATCACGCCATGGGCTAGCTCCCCAACAATCTAATCTCTTCTTTATTGGAAACGATGACGCATCACAAGACATGTTCTATCTCTCAACTACGATGGGCCAGCCTTCAGTTTTTCAACAATAAATGTTTCCTTAGCATATTCACTATATACTCGACTGAACTCGCCATGTCCGTCAGCAATTAGAGCGTAAACTCTCAGCCATAAGCAATCTTGTTATAAATATTTTCTTATCGTTTCTTTGAGGATATCTGCTTGATTCGTTTGTCTGCTAATAAATTGATCATGTACTATGGCAAAGCCATCGTTATGAATCAGGATCGGTCTACTTTTCAGAACGGACTGCATAGTACGATTTTCGAGAAGAAAAATCGTACGATAGTTTTCAGTCCGACCGTGCCTAATTGGATTTTTTGAAATGAATGCCAACGAAGACTGGTCCCTGCCTCCTTCTCAACCATCAAGAAGTGACACAACCAATCAAGCAAAACCGGATAGAAATATAAGTATGGTACCGTTAAATTGTATCAATGATGTAACAAACAAGTCTATACCTATAATCACCGTGTTTCATACTATACTTGCGTACAGTTATGCTGTCATTTAACTCTGCACACATGATTCAACTCCTAAATTGATTGATATTTTGCGAAACGCTAACATCAAAATTTACTACAGCCAATATCAAAATAATACATAATCTGCTTCTTTTTATTTATTCACCAACCATAAGGCTGTAATAGTATATTATGCAACGATCGTGTAATGATGGTTATTAATACATGAGCATAAAACGGGATACGAAACGAGCCGAAGGTGAGTTTCGTATGGTTTATGCGAGTGTATTAGTAAACATTACATGAGACTTGCATACGCTATTTTATCTACACCCGATAAATAGTGAAGAACCACAAATATTATATTTATATTTGTATTGCACACAATAATACTAATTAAACGAATTTCTTTGAAAAATTCTCTTGAATTGTAATTAATAGTATTACTTCGAGAGATAAAACGATGAGATGTGAAAAAAAGATAAAAAATTGAAGAAAAAAAGATTACTCGAGGCCGGAATCGAACCAATGTCTCTGCCAACTAGGATATTCAATCTCAGCGCCGTAGACGGCTCGGCTACGGAGATAATTTGATGAAGAAATAAGTTATAAATCATGCGTTTGTCAAATGAAAAATTCAATCATTCTACCTGTATTTCTGTCGGTGAAGGTGTCGAAGGTGATCTCCCATATCGCTAGTATCAAACATTTTGTTATGAATATCGAAGTTTGGCTATATTCTTCAAAAGTTCAATACCTATACCGATTTTGACTTGACAAACGTCAAATGCAGAGCATGCATATCATGCTCGATTGAAAACTAATGGGTTTCTATTGGTTGAAAATCTGTATCATATAATGAAAAATCTGTATCGTAATGGATTTCATTATAAAACGGGTTGTGGGCATATAAGTGTATTATTAGAGTACGGGTGTAGATAAACGATATTGAAGTTCAATATGATATACAAAATTCTGTGTACTTATATGAATTGTAATAAGATTTATGTCGACTAAACGAAGTGACTACGACTACGGCAGGAGTAGGAAATCACACTCATTGGTTGAGCTTGCCTTCAACATGGATTATAAAAAGGAGTATCCCAAATATAAGAGTGTTAGACTATTTAAAACGGCAAACTAGACAGACTTTATGAGTAGGCTCTGTTTCCGAGCGTATTAGGTGCCCGTTCATATAAGATTGTTTTTCCTTACTGCCAAGAGAAAACTGTTTTTGGTTGCTTACCGTTCTTTGCATGTTCGGTCCGTTGAACGAATACACCAACCGGTAGTCCTCTAGGTTTTTTTCGGGTCTTCCTCTGGTGAAAATAAAAAATTCGCTACCGAAAAACCAATGCGCTACAACACTTCAGAATATTAACCGTCTCTTGCTCGCACAGTGTTTAAGAAAGAGAAAAATATAAATTATAGATTATAAATTCCATACTTCAAATGTTATTCTATTTCAGAACCTGAAGATGGCAGAATACATTTTTGAATATTCAAAGAAATATATATTGAAAACTATTCATTACGGTCACGAGACCGAAAAATGTATACCTCAAATCGATTTAAGTACCTATGCATAATCCTCTTCCTCCTCAAGAATTAATTTTCAATAGGGTCATTCTTCCAGTATATGTACCTTTCAATTTATATCAAACTAGCCTACCAGTGCTCTTAATATATTTGTGATGCAATTATATTGTGTATTTCTTATTACTGAGTTTTATCTGGTTCAACAAGGGCTCTGACTTCGGGACGCACTCTAAAGAGTGTGTAATAGAAGTCGGAGTGCTATAAACCCCTGTTTCTACCCCGTTAGGCGATAAATTTTGATAAAATACAAACACGTCTTCCATCTATTCGGTTACAATGTATGAAAATTAGACTGGACCTAGGAAACACGTTGTTACATACGAACTTTGCCCTTTCACGCCTTCAGAGGTAGAATTTCGGAAAATCCTTTCCTAGTGGATGCCTACGTCATACAGAGAACTCACCTCTCGTGCTTCAGGTCTCAACGATGAACGGTTTAGGCTGTGTATTGATTCATCAATCAGTTATTCGAGACAAAGCATTTTATATGTACTAACAGATCAATAAAGAAACATCTCTAGTGATTCAAATATTCGTCTTTTCCCTGACTTGATTTACATATACTATTATTTCTCAATGATTTCTTCTTCAATCACAATAAAATATAGCCTATATTACTCCTGAATAGTGTAGCTTTTTTTGTTAGTGAAATAATTTTCATGATCGGTTTAGTTTTTTTGAAGATTACCTACCACAAACATAAAAGTTCCTCTTTATAATATTATAGATGACGGCCAAACAGGTATGAAAATAGTAGCTTATACAGCAAAAGTGGATATGGTGGCCATATCGCATGAGGACGAAGTCGTGCTCAAACGTCCTAGGTAGATGTGGCCAATATCCATTCGAGTAATACAGTTTTTTTTTGGTCAGGTAAATATTTCAAGCATCAATTTTAGATATAGTGTATTTTTTGATATTTATAAGAACTTCAAAGGAAAGAAACTTACGCTATAAGGTAGACAAGATTAAATTTCCACAAAATTTATTGTCTTCGCAACATGTTTCGATACACTGTATCTTTATCAAGCGAATGTTTTTAAACACTAAATTATTCTTTGTTAAGTGTTTGAAAACATTCGCTTGATAAAGATACAGTGTCGCGAAGACAATAAATTTTGTGGAAATTTAATCGTGTCTACCTTATAGCGTAATAACTATGGATTTCCATCAAGTAAAGGTTACCTCAATCCAAAATTTGGAAAGAAACTTCATCAAATTCAATATCGAAAGATGCGAATCAAATTCGTTACGTTAAATTTAAAAGGGTACATGAAAAATCTGTTTTGGTGAGGCTCGAACGAACGACTATAAAGTTGAATGGCTCAGAGGGCGTACGCCTCAGCAACTAGTCCACTAGGAATAACATCACTTGTGACGATTCAAACTCGACTCAATAAACTAGAATATATTTCAGATAAAAGTACATTTATGTATGCCTAAATGGAACGACTTGGATTTCGTGTTTGTAGGTAAACAGCTCAGTATTGTGACGTTTCTACAAGGTTGTCCCCGGTTACCAAGTATTTTGTTCTCTGTGATTGGTGTGATTCTTATACTACCTTGTGTGGATATGAAATCATAACAATTAAGTTGACTGGAATCACCTATTTATCCGTTTGGTGAACTATAAAGAAAAGAGCATATTTACAGATGGGAGTAGAAAAAATATTTTTGTTGTACATGTATTCAATTTCCAATCCATTTCCCTTCGGGAATATATATTTTTACGTCATAGGTTTTTATTTTTCACACGTGCTTCACCATACGAAAGCTTCTTCAGGCGAGTTACAGTACTAGAATACGCTTGAAGAAGCTATCGTATAGTGAAACACGTGTAGCGGTTTGCTGAAATATCTAGTGAAAATCACACAATAAGATGTCGACGTCGTCATGACGAAAGGGCGTAAGCGCCAAATTCAAAAAAACGGTTCATCATTGCGGATGATGATGGCTCAAAATCGTGACTATCTATGGTGCAAAGCGTTCAAGCGACAGAAATTTGTACCGCGAATAATTTGGCTTCGACTTTCCTAAGCGACAGGAACGTTCCAGTACAGCATCGACTAGGGCCCAAACATTATTTCCACCCGAGTTTCCACCTGAATCCTCAACAAGGAAAGAATGAATCACTTGAATGTTATTTCATTTTATTCTAGGATGCCTGTAAAGATTATTCAGGTATCGAAATTATGATCTAGCCCAGTGAAAAATCGATTTATTTGGTTTTGTCGCTTACGCCCTTTTATATTTTTGATTTCTAGGTCTACGTAAGCGCCATCTTCCTATAACGAAAGCATTGGGAATTGAAAACACTTTTTCAATGGGAAAACGATCAGTTATTCGAATGAATATAGTACCAACCTGTAAAACAGCAATAAAATCAGAAATGTTTCAATATTCTCTCAAAAATATCTCAATCTTTTCTGAATTTCTCTGTAAGTTTTGATTTCTACTCAGTCGCTTTACGCCCGTGATTTCATTTTCCATTTTCAATTTCACTTTCAGAATAATTAATAATATTATTATTATTTGAAGGGTGGTACATTTCGAGTCGGAATAAAGAAGACGGCCATTTTTTGTTCTAACGAATATTTTGGTATAATTTTGTATCCCGTAATTGGTAACAGCTTTCATCAAGAGTTCAACGACGATGGGTTCGATTATTCATTTCATAAGTGACCTATTCGGAACAAATACTAGATTATTTTTTCATGCGAAGATTTCCATACCCAATTCACATGATTGTGTTGTAACTTCTCCACTAATCACTATATGTCATACTAATTATAGATATTTGAAAATTTGAATATACTTCCTTCAAACTCACAATATTGAACCCAGCATCGTTGAATTCTCTTATAGTGAGCTCTAACGACTCATGGAATAATAATAATGATCATAATTATACTAGATTTGTTGAAAGCAATGCGTTGTCCAAACGACGCAATCGAAAGTTTTGAGGATTTTTCGCAAATTTTCTCTGGAAGGGTTATGTTTCTTTCATTTCTGAACGAAATGTATGTTCAATGTAGCCTTTCATTAATTTAATCAGTAAATTTTTCATGTACCTTTTTTGTCGATTGGTATTAGGAACAATATTTTCTTCAAATTACTCTATGATATAAACATCTGCTTTACGCAAATTTTCCATCCTGTTTCTCAGATGTCGGCTAGAGCCAAAAAAATCAGAGATATGGCGTTGAAAATGAATACCTCAGACGATACCTCCATTTTTCTCGACACCTCCGATAAATCTAACTGTGGCGATGAAAAAATATATTTGAACGAGGCCTAATTTTTTGAGCATTGTTTACCACTCATGCTCATCTCAGAAAATGTGTGTTTAGTTTTTGAAATTTGATGTTTTTGTGATATCTTCAACTGTCTGGGAGACGAAAAAAATGATAGTTTTTATTGTGTTTTTTCTGTTCTGTATAGTATATATTCGTTTTTTTTGAGTTTCAATAGAATAATAATATTATTCATTTTTTTTTCAAAGTCGTAATTACCATGTTTCATTTCATTGCAGAATGATGAAAAGTCGTAAACGACTTTCAACCGCCAAATTAAATAGATATGAAAAAAACTCGATTTTTGTAAACGCCATCAAAAAAGGCTTGAGCGCCACTCGGAAACTGAAAAAAGGCGTAAGCGACATTTAATTCAGTAACTCCATGAATTCAAGTTCTTTTAGATATTTCTTTTCTGATAAATGAAACGGACACATTAGAGGAATATTCATGCAAAAATTGTGAAGTATACCGTGTGTCACAGACTCATGGTACACCCCCGTTTTCTCCTTTGTTTTTCTAGCTATATTTTTGAGATTCGGAACATCGAATAAGCTCACTGAACAGCATTTCTCGACATATCTGAAAGAAAAAAACAACTTCCAATTTTTCCGGAAATGACATCAACTTTCGATTCTTGAATGGGACACCCTGTATATTGTTACATGATCGGCTAGGGATGATCATGAGGAATCCAACGATACCAGGTTTGATGATGTTATCTCCAATGACTGCGGAGATATCGCCATTTATATTATCCATAAGCGCAACGAGTAGGAGAGAGAAACTTTACTGGCGGGTCAATCCAATTCTCTCTGCCACTCATTGAGCTCATGGATAATATAAATGGCGATATCTCCGCAGACATTGGAGATAACATCATCAAACCTGGTATCGTTGGATTCCTCATGATCATCCCTAGCCGATCATGTAACAATATACAGGGTGTCCCATTCAAGAATCGAAAGTTGATGTCATTTCCGGAAAAATTGGAAGTTGTTTTTTTCTTTCAGATATGTCGAGAAATGCTGTTCAGTGAGCTTATTCGATGTTCCGAATCTCAAAAATATAGCTAGAAAAACAAAGGAGAAAACGGGGGTGTACCATGAGTCTGTGACACACGGTATATATATAACACAATCACACGTTTTTTCCGCCTCCTGTAAAATTCACCAAATGTCGCTTATGCTCTTTCGTCATGACGACGTCGATGTTATTCAATCACGTTCTCATGGATTTTCATCAAGTATCGGCCAATTCCATGAGATACAATCTCTTACCCTTATATATAAATACATTCACATCAGGAAGTAATATGTTTTCAGAATAGCAGATATATTTTCGTTTTGTTCGCTGAGTAATATTACCTTTTCATTATGGAAGTTTCATGCTTCACATATTCCCAATCACTCCAGAATCCGCAGTTTTTTTAGCCCCATCCACGCTTCTTTTGCCTGTAAGCTCCTGCCCTAGCGTTGGCGTCGCGTCGGCTGGATTCAGTGCAGCTTTTATGGTATACAAGAAATAAAGCGCCATCAAAAATTCAGCGGCCGCTCTCGTTCCAGGCCTACCAGCTGAGTTTGAACAAATATGAAACCATTTATCTCCAATGAATATTTCAAACGCAATGAGGCGCTATTTGTTTATTTTACGTGTATGAGCATAAAGGAATGACTTTTTTTAATATAGGACCTTGATATTCAAGCCCACGGAACAGGTAGTTTTGAATGATCGTGAAATGAATACCTTTCATTTCGTGGAATTGGTAATCGTTGCAATTAAAGTGGTCATTGAAAAGAGAGACACTTTCACAATTACAATTGCTTCGTTCTCAAGTTTTTTAAATTTTTTTCGATTGTAACCCAAATAGAATATTTTCGATCGACGTTGTTAAAATGGCAATTGTTGAGTTGTTGTGAATGTTATTTCGATGCCCACCTCAATCGGATTACCCAATTCCTGAAATTCCGTGGAAATGAGGATTTTCATTTTGCGATCATTTCAAAATTAAATGTTCTGTGGGCTCTAACTCGAATTTTTCCTCTCCATCTCCCATAATAGCCAGTATGCAATTTTGAAACTAGTAGTCTTTATTGAATACTATTCGAGTTTACCACGTCGCGTCGCTTATCCTTCCCCTTTTGTCTGTGCAAGGTGTTTTAGAACCACCTGTAAATATTTGGGGGCGTTTCTGGATCAAAATAATATTTTTTCTTATGAATATGGGATCGAAAATGCACTCCTGAGGTACGATTTTTCAATGTTACGAAACAATAACAAAAATGTTTGGATTACAGTTGCATTTTTTTCCTAAAGTACTTGTAGTAGTATGGTTCATGATATTTTACATACCAAACGCCGTCGATTTTGCTCTCTCTGATTTGGCTATTGAGAGAAACCGGAGGCTCATTGGAGAGGGGACCTCTAAAATGCACCTTTTGCTTCCATGTTAGAAATTCAAAGAAACCGACTAAAATTTCTGAGAGTATGTTTAGGATCACATAAAATTGTTCCTTGCTCTGTTTTCGAGAAACAATTGTTTTTGCAGAACTTATATCAAAAGTGAATAGAATAATTGCAGAACTCCTTTCGTATATGCATATGAAGTTGCATTTTAGCTTGAAAATCACGCTTTCAACGCCTTTGCAGAAAGTTTTGTAACACATTGTATATTTCCACCCATTTATTTATGACCTTAATATTTCTTGTCTCGTTTCATAATCTATCTATATATACAAAAAAAGTCGTGTTAGTTACACTATTAATTACTCGAGAACAGCTGAACCGATTTGGCTAAAAATTGGTGGGAGGTAAGTAGGTCAAAACCAACATAGTTTTCATCCCGTGTTACCGTGTTATCGGAAATTCCAACCCAAAGGGGTGAAAAACAGGCGCCAAATTTGTATGGACAACGTGATGCCTTGGTCCAATCTACTTCAAATTTTACATAAATTTTTTTTACTGAATTGATGGAAGTCATGTTTCATATTTCATTGAAATTAATGTGGTGACCTATCGATAAATCGCCGTGTATATGAGAGGTTGACCGGAAACGGAAAAAAACTATTTATTATTGATTATTCAATATTTGAGTATGTTTCGTATTAAGAGATATATTCTGTAGTGAAAGAGTCTTATTGAAGAATATCCGTTATTGTGGTACGAAGATAACTACAGATCTGAAACTTGGAAGGTGTTCTTTGTATGGCATCCGATAAGAAAGGGTTTCCCGAAATTCCGCCCCTAAGGGATGAAAAACGGGGTCGAAGTTTGTATTGGACAACGTTATTCCTAGGTCCAATCTACTTCAAATATTTAATAAACATTCTTCAAAAGAATTGTTATTATTAGGGGTTAATCAACGCAGAGCCTACACCACTGATCGTAGAGATGTGAAACTTGGAGGGTTTGTTCTTTGTATGACGTAGGTATCCGATAAGAGAGAGTTTTCCGAAATTCCATCCCTTAGGGGGAAAAAAGATGTCAAAGTTCGTATGGAACAATGTGATTCTTAGGTCCGTTCTACTTCAAATTTTGCATAAACATTCTTTAACAGAATAGATGGAAGACGTGTTTCGTCTTTAATTGAAATAAACCGCCTAGCGGGGTTAAAAAGGGGTAGAAAATTATTTTAGGGGTTGATCAACGCACAGCCTAAACCACTGATCGTAGAGATCTGAAACTTGGAGGGTGTGTTCTTTGCATGACGTAGGTTTCTATGAGACAACGTACTTTGATCTACTTAAAATTTTGCAGGAATATTCTTCAACAGAATTGATGGAGAACGTGTTTCGTATTTTATTGAAATTCATGGGAGCGTCTCGTTCTACCCACATTTCGTAACACCCAAAGTGCGTAACACCCACATTTCGTTATGCCCACATTTCGTAACACCCACACTCTCCGAACATACCCGAATGATGCGCTGTTGCCAAATTCATCCTTCTTCTAGGTTAGGTTAGTTAGGTTAAGTTAGATTGGGTTAACAGAAAATTGCAGAATATCCAGTAAATTTCGCAACAGTGCATCATTCGGGTATGTTCGGAGAGTGTGGTTGTTACGAAATGTGGGCATAACGAAATGTGGGTGTTACGAAATGTAAGTGTTACGCAGCGCACCCAAATTCATTGTCTAATAGGGTCAAAAACGGGGTTTTTAACATTTTCGACTTCTTTCAAACGCTCTTACGAGTGCGCCCAGAAGGCAGAACTGTGATGAACCTGATAAAATTTATTACACAATATAATTGCATCACAAACATAATTAACGCCCGACGAAGTGGGCACGGGTAAAAGTAAAAGAGTAAAAAGTATAACGGACTTGTCTGCCGTCTGCACGCAGGGAAACGTTCAAAATATCGGATAATCGATCCGTTTCATTTGTTCCTCTTACGTTTTTCTCATTCTTGAGACCAATTTGTTCGTCGAATCGAATACTCCGTTCAAGGTAGGATATCGTCGGTAAAGGTTGAATTGCTTTCCAATAACGTAAATTGTGTCATATAGGAGGACATTGTTTCGTTTCAATCGCATTAGTTTCGATAATACCTGGCTCAAAGGACCTCATATCTTATCATAATTTCTTTATTCTCAATATTCATTATGATTCCCGATTTTATGGTAGGAGATTTTATCCTGTCGATGTCCCTTATCATTGCATAGTTACTAGCAATGTTTACACCGTCGCTTGGTAAGCTGACTAATGACTTTATTTCAACCAAATAATCTTGGTCATCTTGGTGTAAACAGTACACTTGGTCAGGTGACCAGCTTGGTTTGGTACCGAAAATTGTTGCGTACCAGACCAAAATAGTGAAGTGACCAAGATGATGTAAACACCTACGGCCTTGACTATCCGGCAATATGCAAAATTTGGTTTGAATCTTTGCTAAGCGTAAGTACTGAAACTCCTCAAATCCATTTTTGTATCTATCAACAGAACCACATATCTCAAATCTAATGTTAATTATTTACTTTGAATCTGAATCTATGAATCCATGAATTATTGACGTTTTTATGTGATAGTAGAGTTGCAAAGCTGTTTATACTTCTGTCACATTCTGTGGTATGTTTACCAAATAAGAACCAAACATGACCAAACTGTTTACTAATTGAACATGGTGTAAACAGGCAGTAACTTATTGACTTGGTCTGAATTTGGTATGATCAACTTGGTCAGAATACCAAATTAACGCACGGTGTAAACGTGGCCACTATGTACAAATTTGAAATCCAAAACGGCAGGAGGTGTTCAGTTCTGACACCCACTTCGTTTCTGGTTCACATCAATGATTTTCTGAGGAAAACACTTCTTCAGTGCATTGTTTTGCGAATGACAGTACTCTTCATACAAGTTTTCCTACCAGTGTCCCCATTTCAGCACGAGAAAAAAAATTCAGAGAGGCATTAGCGTCATTAGTAATAACGATGACTTTGCGAAAATAATAGAATGGGTAACATTAACTTGATGGGATTTGATTCTGGAAAAATCTCTGGGCATATGAGAATCAGTAGTAAATATTCCTGCAAATTCAGGTATCTTGATGCTAGGAATAACGATCACTAATAATCTTCTATGGAAAAACCATGTGAGATATGTCGCTAAAGGTGCTTCCAAGAAGCTTAATTTCTGTTTCGTGCCAAAAAATACTTCACTCCTCGTCAGCTTCCAATGATCTACAAGGCCTGTAATGGAGTATAGTTCTCATGTGTGGGGCTCGGCACCAAATAATCAATTGGAGCTTCTTGATTCTATTCAGATAAAGGCAATCCATTTTGTTGTCGATTCTTTGCTCACGCTCACTTCGTTGGAACATCATGGAAACGTCCTAGACGTGTCTTTCTTCTATAGTGATTTTCACAGTCGGTGCTCTTCTGGATTCTCGTCAATCTTTCCACCATTGGAAATATCAACACGAATTACCCGATGAGTGCGGAATTTTCACCCCTTTATTCTGAGCTTGGAGACCTTTTTCAATAGAACAGCTGTTCTTTGGAACCCCTTGACGAGGGAGGTTTTTCCTGTGGCTCACAAACTTCAAAAATTCAAAGCGAATCTTAATTCGTATCTCCTGTCCCTTTGTTCATGCGGTGGTCTTTGAACATTACAGGTGTGAATCTATATATATATATATATATGCAAAAATTGTTCCTTCGGGGTTCATATCCGTTGATATATCCGTCAGAGATAATGGCTTTTTATAATACTTCTCTCTCAATATTCGTCTGAATGGCAGGATATCTTAGAGAGCGGTGGTTGATATTTTCGTTCAATAATAACGGACCAAACATCTCGTGAGAGAGTTCAGAATCCTACAAATATTGAGAAGAGAAGTATTATAAAAAGCCATTATCTCTGACGCAGAACAAACAATTGAAGTCAACGCTTTAAGTTGCTTGATTATTCCGTAAGGGAGGTAACTAACCACGACGGTATTGACATATATTTGTCCAACAGTTCTTGATGATGACTTCAAAATGGAAGTCGAAACGTCGAAAGATCGAAGAAAAAACCATCAACGGATAAAAACCCATAAGAAACAATTTTCGCATAAAAGATGATCCGTGAAAACATTGAATTCTGCATATATATAAATCATGAGAAAGATTTGTATGACATATATCAGGCATCTATAGATAATATCGGTGCATCTCAGTGTGATCGTTATTTCATTCTGAACCTGCTATCTCGCGATATGAGAGCATCGTTTCAGTTTGTGCAGTGAAAGAAATTATGGAATCCGAAGTTTTCAATTCCGTGCGCGGATGTTACCAATTCATTTTATATCATGTTACCACCGAGCTGTTTCATGAAAGAGATTATAGATTAGTTTAATGGAAATTTCCCAATATGCTTTTGTTGTTATTCATCAGCCGCACCGATATGAATACGTTTGAAAATTGCGGGTATACGATCTAGGTCATTTCATACGCTGATGGCTATGGAAAATAATTGCGGCTATATTTCTTTTACATTTCATATTGTGATAGTACGAGTGTTCTCTATTTTCATCTAATATTAAATACGCTTTTATTCACACAAATAAAATACAGAAAATTATAAACATTTATCACATTGTTTGTGGAACAAAGCAATAATCCGATAAGTGTCTACACACTTTTCGAATTCGAACCCATCAGATCATGTTGAAACAATATTTCAGTCGGGATTTGAGGTTTCCTGGTTCAGTACAAGAGGAAAAAATGAGGATGTTGGAGTTTTGTTGATCTTGTGAATTGTCAAAATAGTGGTATACTTTCTAGACATTCTAACTTGTCACGAAAACTATTTGAAATCAAGCTCTTTTTATCTTCTGCTTGATTTCAGGATGAAACCCGTGTAATATTCAATTAACTTGATAAAGACCAGATGAGTGAAATTTTGGGACTCTTTTTAGACACGATCATGAGTGGATCAAGAAGGCAGATCCTAGTTCGATTGTGAGACGGCTAAAATGATCGTGTCTACGCAGGAGTCGTGCACAAGTTTCAAATAGGTCTTCCCAAAAATAATTCTCCACTATCTTCAAATGGTAATATACCAAAAACATCGTGAGAAAGTTCCTATCAAGTAGATTTATTTGAAAATAGCAGGGGTGAGTTTTTTTAGCACGTTACCCCGAATAATTTTCCAAAGAATAAATATATTGGGAATTTCTGACACCAGTTACGGCTTAATGCTGAGCATTTTTAAGTGAACTCAATATAAGTATTCGCACCTTGTATATGAAAGCTCCATATACAATGTATCAAAATTCATTTGAGAATCCCTCTCACGAAACACCCAATGAAAGAAGACTTTGTTTCAGTCTAGACGAGATTTGAGATTTCAATGTGTAAACTTTTTGATAGACAAAACATCGCCTTCGCGTGGGATCAGTCCGACGAATGGTTCCATTCATCCAGCGTGGGCTAGCTTGCACGCTGTGACAGAAATGCGATTTTGCAAAATCTGCAAAAAATGACGAGTGGACGAAAAAGTCGCTCTTGGTAGTTGATCCGGAGACACGGTTAGGAGTCGAACAAGAAAAAGTTCGAAGGGAAAAGAAAAAACTCGCGAACGCGAGGGAACGGCCTTTCAAGGTTTGTCCGCTGCCAAAATTATAGGGGCACGTTTCATTACGAGAATCTAATTACGGTCGGAAAAATCAGGACAATAAATAACGTCAAATTGATTCGTGTGCAAAGTGCCATATCTTGGAGAAACCTAGAAATTTATGGAATGGAATGGAAACAGCCATGCAAGATAGACATAAAACTCGGTATGTCAATTTTGATGTGTGTTAACGTAAATAACCATTTTATTCAATTTTGGGAAGAGAAGTCATCATTAATTTTATATCTGTTGTTTCAATCACAAAAAATCTTTCTCACTCTCTCTGACATCGAGTAGTTATTGAGATGAGCCGTAGGGCGGCCTATAATATACATTCAGTTACTAGGGCAAATTCAGAGGCATTTTTAGATAGTAGTAGTAGTAGTAGAAGTACATCAGATTTTCGTGTTCTGAGTACACATTTTTTCTGCTTGTGGAATTTTCATTATTCTTATGCATAGAGAAGACCATTGCCAGTCTCGGTTCATTTTTCAATATTTTGATTAAACTAAATGTCATATTTTTTTGTTATAAATTGTTTTCACTGCATATTTCTTTTGTTATATATTTTTTTAAGTTTCTATTTCCATTTTGTTGATGATATATTGCTTAAAGTTATCAGAGGATTTCATTTCCCACAAGCCGCCCTATTTTCAGATTTCAGAGTATACGAGGAAGCAGAATTTAAATGCTGGGTTTCTCACTAAAGACCCTTTCTTCATACAAAGGGCCGAATTCATGTTTCTTTCGGAAATTGCCTTAACATCCAAAATTTGACGTAGTGACAGCAGCTGCCATGAAAGAAAATAATAAGCTTTTGCCATTATTACAACTAGTGACGTGCGGAGAGATTGTTATCTGTTTTGATTTTGTGGACACGAGGTTCATGTGAAGCTAAGGAAAATATAAGGAAGTGCATACAGAATAACAATAACTCTCGCAGCAGGTACATCTGGTGATCTAGCGTTGGGATTATTTTTGCTTGAGTGTGTTGATGAGTGAATGATAATGTTAACATAATACAAAAATAATACCCTTTGTGAAGTTGTCTATTCTGTAAACATAAACTGATACAGATAGGTTGAAATGGAGGTACAGTGTTAGAAAGAAAATATTGAGGGATTGTTGTGGGTACCTAGAAGAGCAAGAAAACAATTAAAATAACCCTACCGTTCGTTACAACGGGATAACTGAAAAGTAACATATTATTCACACCCGAAGAATACAGATTCTTCTCTCTATAAGTATTCCACGTTTTGAGGTATGAGATAGATATATTCAAGTGAACACGTAAGACACAATAATAATAATAATAACAGTTAACAATTGATTTTCTTGTTTCGACCTCAACGAAAAACACATTGGCTCATTGTTGCTTAACAACGCGATCTACTGAGGTAGCTTTAGTGTTGCTGTGTCGGTGAAGCAGTTAGTGTCTCCCAATCAAAAAAAAAATAGTACTCGCCAATGGTTGTCAGGGAGAGTTATGAAGCCTAAAAACACGGATAGAACGACGTTTTCTGAAAATGAAATCTACCAAGATCGATCCCCTCTGTAACGACCGGTAGGGTTTGTAATTGTTGTTTTTACTTTTTTATTGCTCTTCTAGGTACCCACAATAATCCCTTAATATTTTCTTCCTAACACTGTACCTCTATTTCAACCTATCTGTATCAATTTATGTTTACAGAATAGACAACTTTACAATTTACAATCCCTCCGCTCTATTACTAGTGTGGTAATTGCTGAAAGGGTATCATTTTTGTTAATGGCAGCGTGTCACCAGACGTAGATTTCTCCACGTCAAATTTTGGATGTTAAGGCAATTTCCGAAAGGAACATGAATTCGGCCCTTTACACGAAGAAAGGGTCTACAGTGAGAAACCTAGGGTTTAATTTCTGCTTCCTCGTATACTCTGAAATCTGAAAATGGGGCGGCTTGTAGGAAATGAAATCCTCTGATAACTTTAAGCAATATATTAGCAACGAAATGAAAATAGGAACTTACAAAATAGATTAGAAAAAAAAATATATAACAAAATAATATGCAGTGAAAACAATTTATAACAAAAAAAAATGACATGTACCGTACTATTTAGTTTAATCAAAATATTGAAAAATGAACTGAGACCGGCAATGGTCCTCTCTATGCATAAGAATAATGCAAGTTCCACAAACAGGAAAAATGTGTACTCAGAACACAAAAATCTGATGTACTCATATCAATAAATGTCACTAAATTCGCCCTACTGGCTAATGTATATTATAGGCCGCCCTACGGCCCATCCCAATAGCTACTCGATGTCAGAGAAGGTCAGAAATATTTCTCAACTTATGATTTAAACAACAGATATAGAATTAATGATGGCTTTCTCTACCCAAAATTGAATGAAATGGTTATTTACGTTAACACATATCAAAATTGACATACCAAGTCTTCTGTCTATCTTGCATGACTGTTTCCATTCCATTCCATAGATTTTTTTGGTATTCCAAGATATGGCACTTTGCACACGAATCAATTTGACGTTATTTATTTTCCCGATTTTTCTGACCGTTATTAAATTCTCGTAATGAAACGCGCCCCCATAATTTAGGGAGGGATTACGAATCCCTCCCGCGCTTAACGCGCGATTCCCCGCTCGCGGAGATCTCTCGATCTTCCTTTTAGCGCGACCTACGTTCAACTACCTAAGAGCGACCTTTTCTCGTCCACTCTCATTTTTGCAAATATTGCAAAAATCGCAAATCTTTCACACTGGATGAATGTAACCGTTCGTCGGACTGATCCCACGCGAAGGCGATGTTTTGTCTATCAAGAGGTTCACACATTGACATCTCATATCTCGTCTAGACTTAAACAAAGATTTCTTTCATTGGGTGTTTCGTGAGAGGAATTCTCAAATGAATTTTGATACATTGTATATGAAGCTTTCATATACAGGGTGCGAATACTTATATTGAGTTCACTTAAAAATGCTCAGCATTACATCTCCCCCCCTAAAACCGCTGCAGACTAAATTTCAAAAGAATAGATGGATACAAAAATTGTTCGTTTGAATGTATAAGAAATGATAACTTTCATTATTATCATCCCATCTTTTCATTTGCAAGTTCCATCTCACAAAGGAAATAAATCAATTCAAATTTTAACACAGACTTATAGTGGTATAAATCCATCACAACATTTAATTTATATTGATTAATATACCGATAATTCTTCGCCAGGCAATAAATTATAAGATTTGAATAATAAATTATACAACTCGTGAGCGCTACCAGAAAATAACAACAATTTTCACGGAAATGTCGATATATGGTAATTTAAATGGCAGCAGGGTATTATCAGCGAATCAAAATGAGGCTAATTTAATAGGATTCAAACACGCTAAATCAATTTTCACCTCGATTCTCCCATCTATTTGTCAGCACGAATAATTTCATTGAGGAAATTTCCAATTATCTTTTGGAAACGAGTAATCAACTGAGATGTGAATTATCTCTGTGATTTCAACGAACGTTGGGATTCGATATTATGTATGAAAGAAGTTGAATGCACCGATTACCGATTGAATCGCAATCTAAACTAATGAAATGGAAGGCTTACATACTGAACTGAATCTTGTGGAATATATATTCGAGCAACTTAATTATTTAATTTCAATTCCATTGTGCCCTAGATTCTTGCAACTTTCCAGGCTTCGGCGACTACAGCATTCGACTGATCCATCAAAAATGATTTTGTTCTCACCCAAGCCATATGCCATGTTTGAGTTGTAAAGTCAACTGCTCGATAATATGTTTCTCTCTCACACTCAGATTGTTGAAAGTCAAAGAACCTCGAACTGAACGAGTGCGTATTCCCACGGCGAATGTCATCCCCTCCACTGACGTCATCAAAACTCGAATGTTTCCGATGATGATCCATACACCCCATAGTGGAAAGTTCGCCGTAGGAAGAATTCGACGTAGCAAGAATTCGACGTGGGATGGACGATGGACGACCCGAACTGAACTGCAGGTGGACAGGTTTAGAGGAAACAAAATCGAGTCTAGCGTGCGATGTAGATAAAACTATGATTTAAAGGGGGCTGTCATTTTTCGCAAGTAAGAATAATTTTCTTTCATTGCGATTAAAATGTATTCTGTCTGGATAATCTGTCAAATTTTGTACGCACCTTGGAAAAACTGAATCTTTATCGGGATGATTCTGATCCTGTCAGTTCGGGGTTTGAACCAATATTTTGACTTTACTATCATTTGTATGACACTCTTCTATCTGTGTTTGCAGAAATTTCAAAAGGACTACAGCTAAAAGGCGAGATACGTTCAGACGATGAAGTCTGATGAAAAATGAATTGTTTTTCCACTATACACCAGTTCCTGATTTTGTCTATGATTTGGATACCATATAAGTAGAGGCATCAAACAGCCGTCAGTTTGTACTCTTATAAGATAACCAACACAATTTCGAGTATCCGATTTTGCTAAATGTTAAATAAAGTAGTTCAGCAAAATATTGTATTCAAGTCAAACTGAAAAGTTTCTGAGGAAAGTTCAACAAGCAACATGAATAATACCCACGAATAAGTCACTGGAGTGAATGATAAGATGAAATCGGTTATGGCTGATATTCTCTTAATACACTGAATTCCAGAGTAATTGGGTATATAAGAAACTCAAAATATGGCAATTTCCTGCTCATCATTTGTGTCGAATGCATTCTTAGTTAAAAAAAGGAACTGTGTCAAACGTATTTTTATTATTAACAATATTATTTGTTTTTATTTCAAATATGATGAAGGTGTTACAAGCGGTCTCAATTAAAATTGCATCAACGTTGAGTTGAATGATGATAATCTAAGTTCAGACTGAGACAGTAAAGACGCACGAATATCCAACTCTATTCCAATATTCTCAACCCCAGTTGTCAGGTGGTGTCAAGTAAGTCAACTCAACTGTGTCTGGTGGAATAAAAGTCCCCCAAAAGTTCCGAAAGATGATGACTAGCATCAGAGTTCCTGTCGAATGATTCGTTCAATTAGGTGACAATGTATAACATTGCACAAGGGGGGGGTCTTTTTATCAAATCTTCTGTACTCGAAATACATGCGAAAAACTTATAGTATGTTACGATTTCCTTGCAAAATCCCACTTCTGACACCACTGTTACGATTTTTCCTCTGGGTTCGTTTGTTAAAACACCAAGCAACACTAAACTTCTTTTATTACAACTCTTTCTATCACGTTTGCTTGAAAGTGGTTGACAATGTTCCTTGCTGAATGGTAATGGTTCGGACTTCCATTGTCTATATTATCAACTCTCTTGAAACCTGTTGCTGAGGAAGGATTAAAATGCAAATCAAGTGAGAGAGATCAAATCAAAATCAAATTTTTGGTCAATAATGACATTTCACTTGCAGTGTTGCGTTCTTTCTATCACAACACAATACAATACAATCACTTGAGCTGCTCCGCTCACTTTTTGACGCTCTGTACTAAACACTCTAATAAACTCTCTCTAATACAAACTCTCTGTTATACAAATTCTGCCTTCGACTACTTGCACTTAGCAATAACAAAACTCTCTCCACTTTGCTCCACTAAAAATGACGTTCGCTACGACGCGATCCCTCATCTGCGTTTACGATCTCGTCAGGACCGACGCTAGGAGAGCGCTAGGAGATTCGTAACAGTATTGACCCCCTCATCGAAGAAGTCCGGAGACGAAGTCTGCATATTTCATATATGGTCTGGAGAATGACATTTCACTTGCAGTGTTGCGTTCATTTTCTCGGTTCTAGCCAATCCCTGTGAATCTTTTAGCGAACCTCATATCGATCGAGTTCATTTATTTGATACTCTCAACACTCCAGGAAAGGGAGCAAAAAAATTTGGTTGAAATAATAATTTGGTGAATAGGAGAGCCACTTTCAATATTGCATATAGGTCGTGAATGGTCATGATTAGACTACCCCATTAATTACTTTTCAATTGCGACTATTTTTTGTCAAGCACTTTGCAAAAACGACTTTTCTGACTATTCAAACGACACTATTTGTGATTGGATTGAGAATAAGAACGTTACCTGAATATAAATGAAGAAAATACCGAATAAATATTTTTTTTTTCAAGTGTACTGAGAATAATGAATTATTAAATTTTGTCAAGTGTGCTCCGGATAGCCAAGAAGCACAACATTTTCAATATCTCAAGACACAGAAAATACAGATAGGCTGGATGGAATATCTCCGAGCTTACAACTCGGGAAATTAAGCAGCATTCGTTGAATCATTCATTGAATTTCTATGACATTCTCCAAACGTCTTCAATGTGAGTATACATCATTTTGACGAAAAACAAAACTGAAATTCAACGAAAACTAAAAAAATCTCACTGTTTGCTCTTACAGGTCGGTTCACTGTCATTACCTGTGTAATGAGTGTGTGATTAATCCAGTTTTTCTCCTGGCAATATTTGATTTGTTTTTTTGAAGCAATGGCAAGTAGAAAAGTAACGTTTACTTCGCCATAATACCCCTCCCACACGAAGTGCTTGTCAGAAAATGGTTTCCATTTCTATAATGATAGAAAATTTATTTCCACCAACTTGTCTTAGTCCTTTCATACTAGTTACTGAAACATTGTCATTTTTTAATAACACGTAAGGTCCATAGATTATGTTCGATCATGGCCAACTAGATGCAATTTTGGAAGTGAAAAAATTAGGTAAGCATGAGAGATCACACTCCGAGCCAGAATTGTCTCAGAAATTATTCATATGTATACAGGGTGTCCATTTGATATATCCAAACCGGAAAGTGAAGAATATACTAAAATTCTCAAATACCATTTACCTATACCAAATGTCATTTACATAACCAACATTCTAGTATGACTCATCTTACAAATTCGTCGACACGTGGTGTATAATGACAGAGAAAAGTATAGACTGTAATTGATTATTATAAGTAAAAGATGAAACCACAAATACATGTTCAATTACGTATGAAGATCAAAAATTAATATATTGAAAATGTTAGATCCTCATACACACATGAATACACCCAGAGATACATACAGCTGTACACTTGAAAATAATTAGTTTTTGAGGTGAAAATGAGT
The DNA here is from genome assembly GCA_032362365.1 of Zygogramma bicolorata. Classification (NCBI taxonomy): domain Eukaryota; kingdom Metazoa; phylum Arthropoda; class Insecta; order Coleoptera; family Chrysomelidae; genus Zygogramma; species Zygogramma bicolorata. The sequence continues at coordinate 124,003 of JAVJAQ010000040.1, read as the reverse complement.
TGAATCAGAAGAAACAATTTTCAATCAGAAGAACTCCGCAAGTTATTCATTTTACGGGGAAGCAGAACTGTACCGCCTTCTTGGTTCCCTCATAAGAGTGTTCGACAAGAGGATATATGAAAATTGCATGAAAAATCTTCGAAAATAACATTCTCTTTCATTTCTCTGGTACTATGCACAGCTGTGAGCTATTCAACGGAACGCAACCATACGAATCGATATATATTATCCATCCCCTTTTGGAGGAGTACGTTCATCCACATCGATAGAATAGTCATTCATTTGCAATGAGATACATCGTTTCACGACAGTAAAACTAATTATGATTCTACGTTTGTGTAATTCCAGTCCGCAGTCTACACAGCTAGCTACCTTCATATGTTGGCATAATTGAATATAGACATACCCCGACGATTCTCTTGCGAACAAAACAGTTTAGTAATCAACATAATTGTAAGTACGATTGTGATTCTCCTTTGAGTCGTATGTTGAATTCAACACAATAATTTTGGCTAAAAATTGTATTTCCCTTCAAATCAGTTGTTTAATGGGACTTGTAGTTTGTAAGCATAAACAGTATGCTCCATCAAGCTACAGATATTTAAATTGAAGCATATAATTTGTGGTAGGAAAGCGTTCGGTTCGGGAAAAGATGTGAAAATTTTGCGATTAGGCAGTTTTGGAAGCTATCAAGAGATTGCGATGTCAAAAACTTCGCCTCTTTCTTTACAAATAAGAAGCGTAAGAAGTCAGGAATTTTCGTCCTTATAATGAAAATTCACTCGTATTTATATATTTACGACACAACCGACTACTTCCGTGATTTTATAAATATTTTGAATTAAAAATTCCCTTCTCTTCTTCAACAGTATTTGGAGTCGATGAATATGTGAACCCGAAAACGTGTTACCTATATTATTTTTAATGTTCTACTAATGTTGCTCGAAAGTGATATAAACATTTGTCTTATTATGAACCTAGTATCTGGCGTTTCTCAGCTGTCTGCGGATTAAAATCACGTAAATATCTAATATATCAACGGCACATTTTTAATGGCGAAAATTATATATGTCGTGCTAGCTGACGAGAACCGCAAGGGTGTTATTCGAAGTTGAAAAGTGACTCTTAACACGCAAATATTGCCGTTTCGTCTGATAAAATCGCTCATTACTGTTGGGGAACATTACAAACTTTGGGTCTATTTCGCAGAAGCTATTATATAAATTGGGTTTCTATTAGATGTTTGTCAAATACTAAGAACCTTCGCATTTGGCGTACAGTACAATTTATCAGATGTATAGGGACAAGTCTGATTTCAAGGGCCTGTAATAAATAAAGAAAGCAAGCAGATCCACAAAGCGAAGGCGATCTGAAATCTAGACTTACAAGCGTAAATATATTCGAGGAACTAAAAACAACCCTTTCCTTTTTTTTTCGACAACCAAAAAATATTTCGTGGTTGTCGATGCCATTTGTTTTTGTACGGCACTGGGCTTTTCGTGATAAGATTTTGAGGAACTGAGATTTTTAAGAATGCCGTATGGGAAAATTTTGTGGTGATTTCTTGGTGGAAAATTCAGTTTTCTCTTGTATGTCAGTTTCACCGCTGAAAACGTACGGGATAGTAGTGCTGGAAAATATTTATTCATATAGCAGCATCGTTCTCCTGGGTTATTTTATCATTCGAAATTTTTTGTGCGCTCTCGTCTGGAAATAATCCGTTCCTTCAATTTTGACATATAAACTGAATTCAGAATTGACGTGAATGTTGACCTTGTGAAGGTCAATATTAATGATCGTTTTTTGTTTCAGATAAAGGCTTATGAAAAATTGGAATGCAACGAGGAAAGGCTGAAATGTGCTAAGGATATTTACGACAAATTTATTATGAAGGAACTTTTATCGAGGGAATATGTAAGTGTAGAATTCATTCAATTTTGTAATATTGGAAATAGGAAGGCAGCAACTCTACCAACTTATGATTCAGTTCATTTCTTTAAATTGGCTGTCGACGAACCATTCGATTTTTTTTTAAATCTAATCTTCCAATTAGTACAGGAATTATTTATGTATCGATATATATAAGCAAATTCTTTGATATTTCTACGATATCCCCTAACGCCGCCACTAAGTCGCGCTCGTAAATGAAACGCCGCCTATAGCAGATAGCTCATCTCAAGAACAAATATTGCCGAAACAGGGTTGCCATCTGAGGAATTTCCGTGAAACCACCTAATATTGATGAACAGTCATCGTTGTCCTTGTATCGACAACAATTCGAGGCTGCGGCAGTGACTAATGGATGGGTCGAAGAAGAAAAAGCTACTGCACTCATAGTAGCTTTGAGAGGGCTAGCTTCAGTTATCTGAAGACAGAATGAAATACCCGGAAAGCCAGAGAGCACTGCAACTGAAAAAAATCAAGATAATTTGCGATGCGTTGGTACGTTCTCTAGAAATGGAAGCGGTCCTCAATACCTCGAGACCGAAAGTACCAGCTGTATCAATAGAAGAACACGAACAACGATGTGGTGTAGCTAGATGTTCATGCGAGAACTGGTTCTGCAGGAGATCAAGTCCATGATTAGTGGAATGAGCTATCGGAAGAAGAGGGCAGGTTATAGATGTGGAACACTGGGACATCTTATAAAATACTGCAGGGTGAGAGTGCCACCCTATCCAACTCACCTGCGAGGATGCCGCCACTTCACAATCACCTGAGGGGCAGGGTCATCCAGCTAGTCTCCAAATGGGCGGCAGGAAATCTACAACTAGCCAGCATATTGGAGCGCATGCTGGCTAGACCGGGCCTCGAGGGTCATCCCTGTTAACAAAATAAGAAGAACAATCCATTACTATTTCAGGAAAATCGAATGAGATAGACGTCATATGCACCATAGACAGCTGCTGCAGTTTCTTCGGTAAGCAGTGATATCTTTCAGAAAGCGTGAAACCAATTTCTTTCAACTCCGTGTTTTGAACGGTCACTAGCCAAAACTCACCTATTCATGGAGAAACAGATTCTTTGGCGACTCATATCATAGATACAGTTCACGTCGTTGACATAGAAGATGAATTTATACTCGTAATTGATTCTAACAGTGACAATAAATTTGAATGAATTTCATATCAAGGAGTGATACAACAAGATATAAAAAACGGAGAAAAAACACCGATAAACTTTGTGACCATGACAAAAACTATTGACTGAAATGTTAAATTATCGCGGAATATTATCAAATGCATATATTCGAGTCATTCAACTACTGGAATTACTGGCAATAATCAAGGCTGTAGACCACTTTCACAAATATTTTCATGGAAGAGAGTTTTCAGATAAAACAGATCATGCAGCACTAAAGTGGTTACTCGAGATGACGACCCCTGGCCCTTGATCTGCAATTTTGGTTTCTAAGAAGGGTGGATCCACGAGATTCTGTGTAGATTATAAAAAATTTAATGATGTCACTGAGAAGGACAACCATCCTTTACCAAGAATAAACACATATTAATAGCTTTGGCAGGTTCACGTTGGTAATACATGAAGACAATAAGGAGGGGACTGGAAACTATCCCTAATGGCCTACAGAACAGCTGTGCACGTTTCCACATAGTTCACTCCAGCCAGAAGCATCTTCGGGGGAGATCTTCGTTTGCCCTGTGATTTGGTTTTCGCATCCCCAAGTACTGAGGAAAAAGAGGTACAGGATTATGCAGATGAACTGCGGGACATATCGACACAGATCCACGAAATTACGAGAAAAAGATTAAATATAACTAGTGACAGGATTAACGTTCGATACGATTCCTGTTAGATTCAAAGAACGAGATCAAGTGTGGCTGTACAACCTGTGCCATGTCATTTTTTTTTTGACTGCTAGCTCAGTTTTATTACGAAATCTAGGTTCTTACCTGAGACAGGAACCTCTTTCATTTCTGCTTTGAATAGCCCACTTGAAGTTATGAAACAAAAACGTGATTGCCTCGAAAGAGCGCCAGTTAGCCCGAGGGATAACAGGGGAAGAGGGAGGACAAGACAATATGAACTTCAAGAAGTAAATGTTGACAAATATAATATTTTCACTATGATCAATTTATGTGAAATCAAATTCATAGCACTATAAATAAACTAGTGGAGCAAATCAGCTGATTGATAGCTTATGCATTAGCTTGTTAACAAAATTCAATATTGCTTGACAGCTGCCAAACCTTCACAATTATTTACATCAAAATACACATATATACAAATCTATAGTGCCGCATGAAAGTTTGTCTCACTGCAAACAATTAATTGGGGGTGTGTCGAAGCGAAGTAACAGATTAGGTAGATACTCACAGTTTCGAAGTGACTACAACATACTAGAAACGCAATGAGAATCTCTCCAAGGTTCTCGTGCCAATAAAACCCAGGAGGTGGATACCAAGGTAATGCAGGTATTCACAGACTCGCAGAAGTTCATTACCTGCTCAAGGACGAAATATCACTCTAAGCAAGGGTCCTCCGGGCTGATTTCAGACACACTGGGTAGATACCAAGGTGGAGCAGATACTGACAGACTCCTGTTCCGATAGAAGTCTAAGATAGAAGATGTTAACTGGGCAATCTCGGCTTTGTAGGTCAAGTCTTCGTCGAGCTCTCCAACTAGAGCAAATCCAGTGAGATGTTGATGGCAATTGATGATGGTATCTTATACTGGTTTGAACTCTCTTTGTAACGAGCCACAATCGGACACAAAGCATACATTCCTAAACGACCATGCCGGTAAAAAAAGGAATAAATCAGCTTTCGTTCTACCGAAGTTCCAACTTGCCTAAAAGAGCATTATTTGCCAATTCACTTTCCCTACAATAATTGCTCATTATATCTTACCCTAGATTTTCTTAGGCGTGACACTTTCAAAGCTTTAAACTTTTCGCATATTCTTGCCTCATACTACCAACCCTTTTTCTCTTCCTTTCTACCTTTCTTTTCTCTCTCCCACTCTCGTCACCCTCATGCACCAGATTATTCCTCAAGACACGCGCGGGATTCAAAAGTTGAATTGATTTCCAGTGTAAAAAAGGAAAATACAACAAAATCTATTTTGAATTTGTCATTCTTCCCTCAAAATGCTATTTTCATACATGTGTAGAGTGGGTCACCTAATCACCGGGGACAGAAATAGGCCGTTGATTAGCATAAAATAGTTTAGTTAGAAACATTCTAACTGGGCGACCTGTTTTATAGACGGGGACTTTATTAGGCGAGGCACTTTCATAGGCTTTGATATCAAGAGATGAATATGAGTGACCATTCGGAACAACAACAACGAACAATATGTACTGCTTATCCAATCCATCCTGGCACAAACTCAGATACTTTTCAAGTTGCAGACTTGAATTGCAGACCATGACGAAAGGAAAAACACCTACTAGGAATAAATTTCAACATAGTACACATATAATAAGTGTTTTTCATCTTACTTCAGAAGTTGCTGGGCATATACGTCATTAGTTCTTTGCCCAGATGGATTGAATAAGCTGTATATTTCTTCTTGTACTCGCTGTGTTCAGTTTGTATATATGTAATGTATCCTAGCTATAATCATTATCAATTCTAATATCATGAAATCACGAAATAAGTGCTATAACACTTCGTTCAAGCCCACCTACATGTATATTTTGTAAAATATGTTTCTGTATACATTATTGGGAATAAAGTCATTATTATCTTCACTAGGAATTGTTTACATATACAAGAGCTTCTTCAGGTGTGTTATCATGCTATAATACGCCCGATGAAGTCATTGTATTGTAAAACACGTGTAGGTTTTGTAAACTGTCTAGTGAAAATCAATCACAAAAGTGTTTTATAGTAACGATTTCCTCGATTGTTTTACAATGACCTTGAACCGACCTACTCCATCGACCAGTCTATTACAGCGCGTTCCATCTTTGCCAGGTGGAAATCTATGATTATAAAAGCCTGGGGTTTTAACGTTTAGCGGGTCTGCGATGAAAGGCAGGAAAACCTCCGTTCCACCGAGCAAAGCCCTTAGCGTCAAAGACCTGATTAAACGCCAACTGTAGATGCGAGTCGTTCTCTCTACCTCCCTTTCTTTTTCAGGATTATTCAAAGGAATGTCTGGAACACGTTCAAAGCCACCTACTGAAAAATGAAGTCCCTGTCACTCTTTTTGAGGTGAGTCCTAATTTATTCATAGGGTCAAATGAGATGGATTGTTACTTCTGATGACGGTCGAGATTGCTTTTTTCAGAAAGTAGTTATCAACGTCAGGTAGAGAACAGAGATATATTAGGTGTGCGATTGACGAAGAATTTATGGTTTTCCTTGACAAGCATTTTTCCGACGAAACGAAAGTTTAGCACACGAATAATTTTGAAGCGAAACAAGAATCTTGCATCAGCTATATAGATGTAATATCAGGAGAAAAAGTGAAGATTGTTTTATATCGAGCGTGGAAATCGATGACATATGATCGGTATGTGGTCTTATCAGCGCTCTTTTCATGCATTGAATTGTTTATATGAGTCTAGACTCAATCAAACGTTGAATTTGATAGTGGAAAAATTGCCATCTCTGCTGCAGAGTGAGAAAAAGTAATTATGGTTCCGGCGCGGCGGTAGTAAATGTCGAGCTCTTCATGCTTATGATTCGAATTTGAAATTTCAATGTATGAATACCTAGATCCTTAACATAGTAGCGTAGTTGTTCTTGAGAAAAAATATTTACCGGCTGCTCTCTGAGGGAGGTGAATCTTCAGTTTGCTTACGCTCACTCGTTAGTAACTAAGTAGATAAGTACTCGTAGTATCTTCTATTCCGATAAACAAAAAGGTTCTTGAAAACCCTTGATATTTTTTGAAGGAATGGAAACTACTGACCAAGACTTGGTCGATTTCGCATATAGGTTAGGTTCAACATGAGTGGGGTACTACAAGACTCCTCCACTGCAACCCTGTAGATTTATACTTCACCAAATGAGTCTAGGCTTCTTGACAGAGCCGATCAGTTCGTTTGGTGAATGATTTTTCTGGTCCGAGGGCAGGAGTGAAACACTTTCAGTCCGCAGCATCGGGGCAAGCAGAGTACAAGGGAGCTCGCCGCTTCGATTCTTGATATAACTGACTCAATTAATGTATCAAACTCGGTCAAAAAACTTTCCCTCCCCTGTTATATGCTAAATATCGACACACGTCGCCAGTTTCTTCGTACATTAATTTTTTTTTTGAGCTGTTCAACAGCAACAGCAGATCAACTCCGAAAGTATTGATTGAATTATGAGGTACAACGTACAGTTTGGGAGGTTTTGCACGAAACGTAATTTCGAAGTTGGCGGCGTTAGCACACTCCTTGAAATGCATACTCGGGAGGCAACCCCTAATTGTTCCCAAAGGTAACAAATCACGTTATTTTTTGTCATTTCACAAAATCCTTCTCCAAAGAAACCTTCGCACATAGTGTATGTATTCATCATTTCATGAATTGGTTTTTCGATGTTGTGGACTCATTCCGTAAACAATTTTCTATTCCATTGAAATAAACAGGACAATGACTATGTAGAAATTGACACAATATCCGGTTTCCCAGTTCAATTTCGAAATATTTGAAGTGATATAAGCTCCGCTTCATAAATCACGAAATGGGGTAACCTATTTATGAACAATTCACTAACGTAGTTTGTAATAGCATATTTGTAATTCAGTTCAAACCCATTTGCGTAAATTTATGGAAACGATACAAAATATTTACTTCATAGAGTTGTTATTTCCGTAGCGAATTGCACTTGTGCGAGTTGCACAATTCTGAATGCGTTTATTTGTCATTCGAACATTTGAAATGGTCTGAGATGCGGTTGCTCAAATCTGCAGGTATCTGTTTTTTTGGTGAAATTCAATTTTCATTTTCTCCATTGTTTTTGTGGGTTAGTAACTTACCACAATCTGAAAAAAACTGAGAATTAAATTTGAAATCTTCACAAGTGTAAAGGGGCACATTTATTATCTACCTCGAAAATTTACTTCGTCAATTATAAACAGTTTCTTCTGAGTGAAACACTCCTATTAATCGACAATGGCAGGAAACGAAAATCGAAAGAATTTGCTTCAATCATGCAGTCTGTCAGCATAAAATAATGACTCTCAAACATAACCAATTTTTTATGACTGATCATTAATAGCGGAATACATTACACCAGAGTTGACACGCGAAATTTGGCCGCAATGACATTTATTTAAATATTGATTATAATTAGTTTCTGTTTATCCCAGAAAAATGTTTGCCAGTTTTCAATCTGCCGCTGGTTGCCAGGTGTAAACAATAATTGTAATTTTTTTCACACTTATGAGTTTTTTGAGCAGGTCATACATCAAATCAAAGTTTTCTCATTTCTCAACACTATTACACATGGTTGACTGCGGGCTGCTTCATGTTGTGAAGAGAACTGTAATGAAATATAGTTATTTCAATTTTTTATCTGTGAAATGACGATTTTTGGGCATATAGAATGCATGTAGAAACTGTTGAATTGTGAAATCATGTTTGTTTGAATAAATGATCACTCAACTTTTACGGGATATGGATGCTTTGCTGAATCTGTTTTTCTAAATATCTATAGCTTCATCCCATTTATTGTTTGGTAAACTACTTCATCATTTTTTATGAATTTCAAATTTACACTTTTGAAGTGACCCATCGTTCAATTTAATCACGCTCTTAGTACTGTCGCACAAAAAAACCCGTCTTAATTTCCTTGAATCAATTATTAAAATTACAAAGTTGAGCGTGCAATCGTCTCTCTTGCTCACAGTCGTCCAGATTGTGAGAAATTAGTTCAAATGATGGCAACCTCTACTTGCGGTACTTGTTTTACAGGCAACCATGTCTAATAGTGTACGCAATTGAGTGAACTTCAATTTAAAGTATAATTTGCTCAAAAAATAGAAGTGTACATAATATATAACAGGTCCCTTGAGAACATATATATTGCGGATAAATCAACATGAAGGACTGAAATGGATTTGGTTTCCGAAACGCTAACAAAGAAAACTATTTCAATATATATTAGTTCTTGTATTTTTATGTGTTAGTCAAATTTACGTTATAAGAGAGGCCGCTGACTGATGGGACGTGGTTCATCCAAGGAACTATTTACAATTAACACAATTATTTTTCGGAAAGATCAGAAATCTGCCCTTCTATATATATTTTTATAGATTCCAATACTAATTCTTGATAATTTCAGATTGTGGTACTTCAACAACCCAAAAAAACTACGAAGATTTGTTTTCATATATTCATAAACAACAAAAAATATCAGAATTCCTATGTTCGAGTTGATTGCATTCACAAATCCAATGCCAGACAGCTGTTTCGACCTACCAGGTCTCATCAGTGACACTTGGTTGGACTGTGAAAACAAACATTTCTAAACTATCTACTCCTTACGAAGTAAGCCACTGAAACTGGTGCAAATTGTGTAAACCTCCAAGAGGCAACGCCATCTGCTGGGAGACGACCAAAGTCTCAAACTCTCACTGTCCAAGACAGAGGAGACCTCTTACAGCGAGCCATCGTACGACGAAATCGCAACAAAAAATATGTTACACGAAGTTTTGTTAAATTTCAAGTCACTTATCGTTGAGTGCAACCCACCTTGGTGTTACACCTCTGTTACTGAATTTCATTCCCTTTTTTAATGTGGTTCTTCATTATTTCTGTTATTGAGTTACGCATGAATTTCTTGACGTTTGTCGTCGATAAAAAAAATCAGTTATCAGTTTGTGGTGCTGAGGACTTTCCTTCTTCAATAAGATCCCCACCGCGATTTTTTGTAGGTGATGAATCTATTTCTATGAAAAGTTTGCATGTATTCTGATTTGGTAATAACTGTTCCATATTCTAGAGGTAATTGCAATTAATTTGCATTCACCAGCAGAATATTAGGTCAAATAACACAATTAATTGACAAGCAATAAAATCTTATTGATTCTACTCCGCCTTTCGTCCGTACAGATTTTTCATTTCTGTACCGTTAGTATCATTATTTCTTGATACATCAAATTTCTATTCGAATTCGCTCCATTCCAGGACTTCAATAATATTTTGAAAAACTTAAAACCACGCCTTTGCGAAAAAGTTGACTGAAAAGTTAAAACCATTTTTTTGAATTTGAATTGAGAATAGTATAAATAAAAAAATGTAAAAGAGCGTTGGGTGTTTTGTAAGTAATCTATTGACACCATGCACCCCACGCTTTCTTTACATTGTAAGACAATTTTCAATTCAAATTTTAAAAACTCATATATTAGTTCATTCATTTACAGAAGCGTGTTCTTTATTAATTTCAAACTATTATATTTCATAAAAGCGTGTAATTTATTTTTTTTAACTATTATTTTTTTCAAGATTATGATGCTTTCATAGATTATTATTCTGACCATCAGCACCAAAATGCGCAACATAAAGACTGTCTTGAAGTCATAGAAATTTTACAGAATAATATAATATCATCTTTCTATGGATTGTTAATATTCAATTGATGAGTGAGGTCTTACCGAGAAATGCAAACTGGCTCCTTCGCCAAAAATTTCGTTCTATTCAAGGTCGCTAGAAAAATAAATCGTTAATTCTGGAGGTCCTAGTGAGGATATCGGGACGATTGTCATATTATTGCATTGTTGTCGGACCTTTACAAGTATGCAAAAATTCAAATTGATCCGACGTTTCGAAGTTGGTTAGAACCGCTTTCAAAGTCTCCGTTACAAAAAACATGCATACCAAGCTAATGAAAGCGTGTTAATTAAATGAAAAAGGTAGACTTCTTGCCAACCAGATGATTATAGAAAAAACTATGAATGATGAATGAGAAATATAACTGATAATAAAAATAAATCAACGAAACCTTGGAAAAAAGTAACTCTGGTGTGTGTCACAGACTGAAGATCTCTCAAAACATAAAACTTCATATGAGGTTAGCATGAATGCACCAATCGAACATACAGTGCTTTTGTTAAATGCCCTTCCCCCTTTTATGTTTTGAACGGGTTAACTCAAAAAATAGAAACTTGGGATAATGAAATCGATGCACAAATTCTATATTTCGGAGTAAAATTGACAGATGAGAATTTCAAAATGGCGACTGGACGCCATCTGGGAAAAAAATTATGGAAAGAGGGGTTTTGTCATACATCATTCGGAAGCTCCTGAAGAATACTCAACAACCCTAGAATATGAAGTCAATATCTTCACCGACTACAAAATGGCGGAAAAATTGATATTGGCCTGAATACATCGACATTCAACTCATACCTTGAGGAAATAAGCTGAGTTCAATTCAGAAGATGCTCGAAATGGTTGCCTTTAACTTCTTGACATAAGAACAGCCTGTCCGATATTTCACGTCAAACATTTTCGAACACAGCAACGTCGATATTTCTACAAATATCGAGACAAATATTCATTATTCTCTGCTGTATATTCAATTTAGAAGCAGGTTCAGTTTCGTACACCTATTTACTTCAAATAGCCCTAGGAAAAAAAATCTGAAGGTGTCAAATATGGCAAACAGGCTGGCCATTCCGTAGGACCTCGATAGCCGATTCAGAGACAATGGAAAGTATTATCCAAATGGTATCTTACTTGTCTGGAGTAATGCGGTAGTGTCTCATCTTGTTGGAATAATAATAATAATAAATGGTCTTTATTCAATTAAGAAAAGGCGGGGTGTCAGCAGATGCTATTTTTCAACCCAACCCTGTGTTTTTCAACCCAACCCTAATATCCATATTCATTAGGATTCACTTCGACGATTTCGGCCATTATAGGATCAACAGTAGTTTCCGGCATATTCATACACAGTTCCCCTGTTAATGTTCAATTAACCATTCTGGAGATAGTTTCCCTGGTACCTATTCACTTGAAAAAAAAATCGAAAACCAGATGAGAATATTTGAACTGAACAATGATGTTCTCTGTCGTACTTGAGTTTTGTCTTTTTTTGTGAACAAAAATAACCTATCAAACCTTATCGGATTGTTGGGATTGCCATATTGCAGCGAAAAACAAATATTTCTAGAAATATTGATATTAATGTGTTTGTATTCAGGTGATTATTGTATGTTTCGCCATTTTCTAGTAGGTGAAGATATTGACTTCATATTCTAGAGTTCTAAAGCATCCGGCAGGAACTTCAAAATGATGTATCACAAGACCCTCCTTTCCATTTTTTTTCCAGATGTCGCCCAGTCGCCATTTCGAAATTTTCATCTGTCAATTTCACTCCAAAATATAGCACTTATCCATTTCTTTCATTATCCCAGGTTTCAATTTTTTCGGTTGACCCGTACAAAAAATAAAAGTAGGGGACATTAAAAAAATGCACTGTTTGAAATGATCTATAAATTATTGAAGTGACCGTTTCTTTGTACTTTTCAACTCGTATAGAATTTGTTTCTGATGATTCGTAGGCTTAGAGGTTTTGCACTCTCGAGTCTATTTGAGTTTCTTAAGAGGTTTTTATCAAATGTTAAAGATACAATTAGTACGAATGTCTTCAAATTCATGAAATCTTGGCAACAATATTAAATAAACGATGTGATTGGAACCTCTGGTGTGAAAGTTGAAACTTCTCGAGGAACATTGATATTCTCTTCTCCTGAAGATGCTAATCTTGTTAGCTAAACGCGCGTCGGGTGCAAATATTATCAGATTGGTGTTAGGGTAGGTAATTGATATCTATAAAAAAGTTCAACAATGGCGTCATTTGACAACATTATTCCAGATAACGATATTGTAAACAATATCATTTAAAAAAATTAGATCATTTTCTCTTTGAAGATGTCCACACAAATGCTTTGTTTTAACACATACTAATATCCTGGGTGAAGTTTAAATATTTACAATTCTTAAGAAACCATTGATTGACAGGTAATAAAACTAAACGTAAATCATTTTATTTTCGTTTAGAGCTGTCGTCATCGTTTCTAATTTGACTGACGCCGTTTCGAAAACGTCGAATGAATGGAAATAATGGCTATTTATTTTTTCAGTAAAATTAGTTTCTACTGATTATTACCCAAACTGCGAAGTGTTCGCAAATTATATAACATCGAACTGCGAACGAGACGGTACATAATTTAATCAGTATTCGTTAATGGTTTTCGATTAACTGAGTGAATAAACTCATCAGTTCTGTGGCGCACATATACTGGATGACATGGAACCAATTTACTCCCCTGTCTTTTCTTTGTTATTTTGTTATTATATTTCAAATTCGATTTGATGTCATAAATATACAATTACCATTACAAGTATCAAACCATATATGACACTTCCGCGCATCCAGAATGGAATCTATTTTTTTTCCTTACCTTTCCAATGATATATCACAATCATACTCTCAATTCACGATCTGCTGATGTAGTTGATCTTTTATAAAAAAAACATCTTCATGAAAGTATGCTATTGAAATTGAATAATATCATGTAATAATAATTCATGGCCTAACTTTTCACATAATATTTTTCACGCCGACTTACTATTTTTACTTTTAATTTTTCAACATCAAGACACTCCTTTTTTTAATGCAAGGGAATTTTAGAATTTGCTGAGAAACTTCTATATATGAATATGTATTGGAATTTATAGCCAACTTTAAAACTTCCTATGTGGGCTTTCAAGAAGTTATAGACACGATGTTGAAAAATGAAGGAATTTCATTTCAAAATTAGGTAGTCTACATAAAAAATATTGTGTAAAAAATGTGGCCATGAATTATTGTTAGTCACATGATATTGTTGAATATTCCATTGCAAAATCTCATGAAAATGTTCCGTTACGAGGGAAATACAAAAAGTACAGGAGGTAAATGGGTTCCGGGTCACCCGGGACCCACAATAACTTCGAGCGAGTGATGGCTTTATCTCGCAAGTGAAATACTATATTTTTTTCATTTTTTTCAAGACTTCACTGGATATTTTTTTATATTTTCATTTCTCAAGGAAACGGCTGATTTCTCAACATAACTGTAGAAATAAGAAAATGAATTAACCTAGTGAGACTCAACCCCAGAAATATTCGCCTAAAAAGACAGACAAATCACATTTGCTCGGATATCGGTTACATGCTAGAGGCTTGGCTGACGTGGCTAACCAACCGAAATTATAATAATCGTTACTGTCAACTATAAAAATTGAAAGCAATATTAATTCTCAAAATCTAAAGAAGTTAGAGGGCGAAGTTCATCTCGGTAGCAAGAAATGCTATTATGTTGTATATCTGCCGCTGAGTTTGAACCCGTGACCTATCGGGTGTATATTCAATTTGTGATTCTTTCTTTTACCATCTGAAACGAAAGTGCAAATTGTTATCATCACTTGTGCGCTTCGAGATACGAGATTATCAGCTAAAAAATACTTTCTCAGTTGGGTTCAATTATTTTATCTGAAGTTGTTTCCATAACTGCCTGCTGAAACTGTAACTATGATACTTGATATCATGTAATTTTTATCATAATATGAAATTTGATATTTTTTTTGTACCAAGAGTATGAAGTAGATCAGCCATGTCAAACAGCATTTTCCTGTGGCCCGAATAAATTTTGTCAAATAATACGGCTTGTGAATGTGAAAAAAAAAGATTCTATTCGCTTTCAACTAAATACTATGGTTTCTAGCAGAACAAAATGAATATTGAAAAGTCAACTTAGAAAAGAAATTTGTCTTTATATCCCGTGCGTGGCATAAAGTACACTGTTATGTAGTTGGTAACCAAACAATAAAATAGTATATTATTCAACGAGCGTATAATGATGGCTATTATTCACGAGGCGAAGTTTACGGCAACGAGTCGCAGGCGAGAGGCCTAAATCACCGAGATAATGATAGCCATTATACGCGATTAGAATACTATACTTTATCCACGACTAATAAAAATTTTGTTGAAGTTTTTCTGTTGGAAAATGTTGTTATATGACATAGATATTTTTGAAAACACTATTATTATATTCTAACAAATATATCATACAATACTGTTGACAGGTTTGAGTCAGATTTATCTGGATTCAAAAGCTATTTCGATAGGACACACACAGTCATAGTCGCTGATAGCTCAGTCTAGATGCTTGTCTTCTTTTTTATATGTAGGTTAAGAACTGAATTGAAAATATTTAGTAGTTTACACGATAAAGTTTTCAAAACCAATTGTTTGTAGCAAAACAATATAATACTATAGCTAAATCAAGAAAGAATTTGACTGCAGTGAATGATGACTCGTTATTCAGTGGTGAATAATTTGTATCATTAAGGTTGAGCAAACAGACGTGTAATGGGTACATTATACGATAGTCTTGGATAAACACTATTATTGAGTTAGTTACAGAAAGTTTTCATACTATAGATAATTTTCTTTTTTTTCCAGCCTTATATAGAAGAAATTTATAATCACCTGAGGGATGAACCATTCAAAAAATTTTTAGAAAGGTAAGCGAACTTTTTATCAACTCGAATCATGAACTAACGTGATAAAACAGCAATTGATATGTATTCACCGAAGAGCTATGTCCGTAAATTCTCAATTTCTACTCAGATGGTATATTGAGGAAACTGCAGTGCTGCAAAATGACCTGAAAAATCTTTCCTAATATCCCTGAAGTTTTCATCGACTTTGCTGTAATCCTCCAGAGATAAATTTTCATATCCATTGTTTTCTATTTCACTATTCGTATACTTCGTTTTTAGAAAACCGGTTCCAATTACTTCAGGGCATATGGTAAACATTCGTTTATTTTCAACATTCCACACGTTGAGAAATTTGTGAGTGAACTACATCTTCCATGCAGTGGAAATTCTGATGAAACATATAAAATCTCAATGAAATCTCAATCAATCTCAAGCAATTCTTTCCATTTAATTGAGAGCTGCTTCTGTTGAGTCGAGTTTACAACATTATTTTTCCTAACGTATTTGAAATCGAAGACAAATTGAAAAATCCGCTTAGTAATTCTTCATTGGTGGTACCTGGGAAAGATCGGGGGTGGAGTTATGAATGTCGTTGGAGCGTGAAAATGTGTAGTATACTGGAAATACGCAGGTTTCGGGTATTATTGATATTCATTTACATCCGTTCCAAAAATATCCATTCAAAAACCCTATACAGACTCCCAATTCACTTTCATTTCAATAATTATAAGTTTTAGAAAAGCAGTCCTGTTCATGGCCTGTTTTCTTGTTTTCTATATTCTGTACAAATTTACTGGGCCTTTTGAAGTACGAAAATCGAATTTTCATTACTAATGCAAATATTTCGGAATAAAATATACAGTGTGTCGTAACTAAGATGAATACATCCCTATATTTTCGCTATCATAAATGATACAAATGTGAATTTTCGAACTGGTATACAGGTTGATGGATCACATGTTGCAAGATACTGTTGCGAAGTTCAAGAAATTGATTGAATCAACCCACTTTATTCTTGTTTTGCTCGACTTTCAAGCGGATGACCGGGGTCCCCGCCAGCCCACCGTGCTGGGTAATCGCACGTTAAAAGGTTAGGCCTCGTTAACCAATTACTCGCACAAGTTTCGGCTTCTGAGGGTTGACGTTAGTCAGCTGGTTAACGAACAACAATGATCGATTATATATAGAATTATTCTTTATGACGGATGACAGCGACATCTCAAGGCAAATTCCAGAGTGATAGTTTGTGTTCGTGCATTTTAGTTTGCTGTCGTGTTTCGAAAAAGCTAGTTTTTGGTGTTTAGTAAATTGATTTTTTTTTCGTTATACTGTGTGTAATTTGTGACCGAACCCACAGGGAAAGCTTACCAATGCTCAACCAAAACTGAACTTCAAACCCGACCTACCACAAATTCTGCAATATTTGGCTTCGCGGTAGATAAATAATATTAGACGAAGTTTTTCCGAATTTTATTTATTCCAAGTTTGATGTTGAAATAAGCATTTTTTATTTTTACAATATCTTTGTAAAATAATTTCTGTGTGGATCCTGAATCTATATCACTGAATTATTTGAATTCCTCACAATAATAAATCGAATTTCTAGTAATAGGGTTCAATTTTCTGCGTCGGTTTGATCGAGTTGTCTTTATTCGATTATCTTCCAACCGAGCTTAATTTTATTACTTCTTTGACTTGGTTTTGAAGGGCTCCTTCTTTCTTATTAGCGAGTATAAAGTCGTCCAAGTACACCATCACTCTAAACCCTTTTCCTCGATATACAATCGCAGTCCAATTCGAACAGAGCAAAGCGAAGAGGTTGTCTACTCGAGCTTAAAATTTATCTAGTCAAGTCCGTTTCATTGGGAATTCTTCTTCATAGCATCCTTCCTCTTTTCTTGAGCTTCTGGATTCAACTTGTCGCATACTTTCCTTTTCGTGAGAGAAAGATGATGCATGGGTTAGACAACCTTAAAAAATATGTCGGCTTGGACAGGAGAGCCTTCGATTTCATTGACCACAGATGGTCTGATTTCTCTGTAAAAATCTCGTTTCAGCATACAGATTTTTTTGTGTTTTAACGGTTTCTCCACCACGTATATAGCGTCCAGAAAGGATACCTCAACTATTTCCAATGTTGGTAACGCGAAAAGGTTTTCATTCAAGATTTAGGGTTAGAGAGTGTCTTCCAAGAGATTTCATTTGGATGGATTTGAGTTTTTTCAATTCATCCGACCTTCTGGTAGAGCAAGATTTCTTCTTCTGTTCCTCCCGACTTTTCCAGCAATTTCCTAATGCGGAGAAATGAGGTCGGTTCCGTCATCTGTACCAAGAGATAAACATTTGATGCTGCTGTTTTTTCACACTAACATGAAAGTTGCATTGTCAGGTTGATGCCCTCTACTAGTGACGATTCTGAAATGACGACTGTAAATAACGACTGCGGCTAGCGAGCCTCCTACCGAGTACGTATGACTGTTCAAGTAATTATAAATTCAAGTTGAAAGCTGTTAGTCTCTCTCTTATTTTCTGCAGATTTGCCGACAGTTCAGAAAACCCCATTAATTCCCGGTGTGAGAGAAAACCTCTTCATACTCTGTCAAGCAAGCAATAAGTTTATTTGGAGACCCTTCTAAACTCTGTAGTGATCCAACGATCACATCGTTTACAGAATCTAATTCGTGAGCAATGAACGGCCCCCGACGTTTATAACCTCACTCTCGACTAGAATAAGGTGAATAACTTTCAGAACTCAAAGCACTCATACACACCTGGCGAGGTCGGAGCACATGCACACGATGGAGAAAACAATAGCGTAGTGAGGAAAAACGGTCAGCGCCGCCTGACCGTCACTCTCTCCAATGGATAATCAAAGGCGCATAGAAAGGAAAACAGAAGGGTAATCTCCGGAATGTCAAGTCGCCGAAACAGAGCTCAAATAGCGAAATTATCTCTCAATTGCGACGCACTGTATGTAGATGAAATTGATGTCAGCGCCCTTAACGCTTGGGGTTATTATATACAGGGTGTTTCATAACTTTATCAGACAAATTTCTGTCACATGTACAGTGAGTGTTACATCAAAAAAATGTAATGAAAGTCTGGCAGAATAAAACGAGATAAAGAATAAAATTCATATTCCTTTTCTTTCCACAAAAGATGTTCGAAATCGACTCCATTGGTTTCAACGCAAGTTTGATCCCGTAGAATTCATATTCTGTTGTTTTACCTCTAATCCGGACAACATTTAATAACGAATACCCTTGAACCTTTAATTTTTCATCACGTTTCCTGTGGGACTTTCGTCACTTTATTTTGTTTATTCGACTCCTTATGTCACATAGTATATGTGATCGGATAGGTTGTGAAACACTCGGCATGCCCCAGGCGCTTAACGTTCCTCCCTTGATATATAAAAGAAATAATTTATAAAGTTATCGTTAGGTTCGGTCGACTTTCGCCAAATCATTACCTCTCCTTCACCATTCCTTCATCCGCCAATTGAATGTGTTCCTTCGCCATTTCATAAAATGGTGCGGTCCACCATTTATCAAACGCAAGTCTTTCGATTTTTGAATTTTTCAATCCAGCGGAAACCGTTTAAAATTTCATACAACGTTTGTGAACTGATACTGATATTTTTTTTTGTTCCAGTGAAAAATATACTAGGTTCTGTCAATGGAAAAATTTAGAATTGAATATACAGGTGAGTGGTGAAATTCATCCTACAGTTCTGTGCATATCGAGATCAAGAGTATGTTATATTTAAATATTTCAGATCTTTTTTCTTGTTTCCTCAAGCAATCGTAGGAGGAATGAATGCATTATGAATATATAATAAAAAGTTTCCAGTCGACCTTTCCGTTCATTTGAAGAATACAATCAAAATATTCAAAAACGTATCAAGTATCATCTTTGAGCGATAAGTTCAAACCAGTCTACCAGTCCCATTGCAAATACCTCGTAGGTATTGAATTATATCCGGCAGATGCCATGAAGGATTCTTCACGAATTCCTGTATTTGCTTCAGGCCATACAAGTGCCTTAATTAATTTTCGAATTTTGGGGCGAGCACACTCGTTGAGCACTGGTTTGTTGCTAATAACCCTCTTGTACAAGGTAAAGTTCCCATTCAAAAACTCGAATGTCGTTGATTTCCCATTATTTTCAATTTCACTCGCACTGGTTCGAACATATCGTTCCTTTTTCGAAAGCAGACTGTGGAAATTGATCTAAACAATGCCACTGCCGCCCGGTCTATAAATTACAGAAAATGTCGAATAAACTTGCGAACAAATGTCTAGATCGGTAAAACTCAAATATTTGGCCTTCAGGTCGTTCACTAATACGTGTGCAAACTCACTCACGGATTACTCTCTTTGCTGAAAGAAATACGATTATGGTTGTGATGCGATATGATGGATAGCGAATCCAAATACGAGAGCGGTTCTACTAAAACGGATATATTCGAAATTTTTGTGATAATGTTACGTTTCAATATTCCTATGGAATAATGTTATAACATTTTTTATCTACACCCGTACTCTAATAATACCCTTATATGCCCACAACCCGTTTTATAATGAAATCCATTACGATACAGATTTTTCATTACGATACAGATTTTCAACCAATAGAAACCCATTATTCTTCAATCAAGCATGATATGCATGCTCTGCATTTGACATTTGTCAAGTCAAAATCGGTATAGGTATCGAACTTTTGAAGAATGTAGCCAAACTTCGATAATCATAACAAAATGTCTGATACCAGCGATATGGGAGAATCACCTTCGACACCTTCACCGACAGAAATACAGTTAGAAAGATGAAATGACTTATTTTTTCATCCAATTTTTTGGACTCTCCGTAGCCGAGCCGTCTGTGGCGCTGACATAGATTATTCTAGCTGGAGGAGACATTGGTTCGAATCCGGTATCGAGTAATATTTTTTTTTCTTTGATTTTTGATCTTATTTTCATACCTCATCGTTTTATTTCTCGAAGTAATACTATTAATTATAATTCTGTGAAATTTTATAAAGAAATTCGTTAAATCAATATTATTGTGTGCAATACAAATATAAATATAATATTTGTAGTTCTTCACTATTTATCGGGTGTAGATAAAATAGCGTATGCAACTCTCATGTAATAGTTATTAATACACTCGCATAAACCATACGAAACTCACCTTCGGCTCGTTTCGTATCCCGGTTTATGCTCATATATTAATAACCATCATTACACGATCGTTGCATAATATACTATTGTCATACTAGTTCATTATTGTGTATTTATTTTTCATATCCATAATAACAAAAATATCATAGTTTCCTGTACGATCTTACCAACAATGGATTCACAAAACCACGGTTTTGTAATTTTGTAAACCCATTGTAATATTTTTTGTGTTTATTGCTTAGTTACCAACTAGATACATAACAGTGTACTTCATGCCCGTACAGTTTTAATGTATTTCTCTAGCAACCATAGAATCTACTTGGAATCTAATGGAATTATTGATTTTTTTTTCAAATCTTCATATTGTTGGTGCAATAACGAACGAGTATGACATACCACGGGTATTTGCCATCGGGCGACTTACAAACCGTTGGGCAAGAAGCCCTCGGCTTTGTAAGATAGTCGCCCTCAGGGCATAACCAATTACTTCATTCCCTTGGTACATGAATACATTTTATTTTGGAGGCAATACTTTTGCTGTCATTCAATAAATACCTATATTCTTGCACATTTCACTTCGAACTGATTATTTATTTATTGAAAGCAATTCAAACAGGTTCATTATCCTACCAAAAATTTACTGTCCTCCCAAAATCCATTGAAAATGATTTTTCTTTACTGGTCAACAACGGACTCAATCGATGGATATGTCTGTTGACAGCTATTCACAGAAATACCTTCAATATATTTGACCAGGCGGCAGTGAGAGATTTTTTCAAACAATTTTTTACAGTCTGCCTTTGGAATGGGAAGTAATTGAAGATTAAACGAATCGTAGTCCGCAAAAAAAATCACGCGCTCGTGGTACTTCATGTGAAACCCATAATTTGCGTTCGTTGAGTTCTATAGTAGTTTTCACAATAAATGGTATTGACTGAAGGATTATAATAAAACCAATTAGACCCTTAAGTTGTAAAATCCGAGATGCACATCATAAATGTGAAAGGACCGGATTCAGGTAATTTTGTTTCTCAGAGAGGGATTATAGAGGATTACAGCTTACACTTCTTGTTCATTTCAGTCTCTGTATTTCATTGGAAGTGTTCACTTGTGTTACGGCGTGCAATAATTTTATAACATTTATTTGTTATTACAGACATTAATAGCAAAGATTTTATACCCCAACGTACAGAATAGGCAGTATGTGGCGTCCATGGATAAAGAGTAATAGTGCTTCTTCCAGTGGTTCGTTAAAGAAGAATCACTTATCTTGTGACGCGAAAATCATTATAAAAAATGTGTATAGTTCCTTACTTCAGCAAGGATATAACGCGGGTGCTGCAGCAAAAGTGACCAGTAATTTGACTCTCAATTCAGTTGGACGAATTGTTGAAAATTCCATGGAATCAAGAAAAAAGCGTAAAGATTCCGGTGTCACAAAAAGTCTAGACGACTGGGAAAAAGATTTGATAAGGCGAAAAATCTACACTATGTACGATGAGCAGCGTGTCCCTACAATCAAAAGTCTGAAACAGCGGCTCATCAATGACGAAACTCACATCAACTGTGGCCTCACTACTCTTTGGCGAGCTCTGTCTGCAATGGGCTTTAAATATCGCAAAATTGACAAGAGACAAGTAATAATGGAATCCACACTTTTAATAAACTGGCGTTCTGAATATATAACGTCAATAAGAAAATACCGGTCTGAAAATCGGCCAATACTCGATCTCGGCGAGACGTGGTTTGATACGCATGACACCCCTTCCAAAGGATGGTCTGATTCCTCTGATGAGTGTAAAACAAAAGCACCATCATATAAAGGGAAGAGAATCACGATATTACACGCAGGATCAGAAAATGGTGGGATCCCAAACGCTATGTGGCTTCTTACCAAAAATATTAAGGACTCTTGTGTTGATTATCACGAAGATACTACAGCAGAGCTTTCTGAAGATTGGTTTAAAAATTGTCTGTTACCCAACATTCCGCCAAACAGCGTTATAATGGACAACGCAAGCTATCATAGTCAACAATTGCAAAAAATTCCTGGCTCAAAGAATACGAAATTGGAGATTCAAAACTTCATGGCTGCAAATGACATATATTTTGAGGAAAATCATACAAAAAAAGAACTTTTACGAGTGCTGCAGTCATTTTCTTCATAAAAAAAGGTATGTTTGTGATACAATTGCAGAAGAATTGGGACATACAGTGTTACGACTACCTCCCTACTACTGCGTGTTCAATCCAATAGAGCTTATGTAGCACCAACTTAAATCGAGCGTGCGCGGAAAAAATACTTCTCCGACTTCAAGTGGTAGTGTGGTAGAAATAATTAGGAACTTTATGAATGACATTCCTACCGAGAGTTGGAAAAGTTCTGTTGATCATGTTATAAATGTTGAAAACTCGTACCTTTCTGTAAAATCAATTGCGCCAATTATAATTAATTTAGATGAGGATAGCGATAGCGACACTGAACTAAATATAGAATAGAATTGGAACATTTAAATAAATTACTTGTATATCTCCTACATTATGCAAAATTCAAATTTCTTAAGTTCGACCCTGTAGCACATTTGCATCTTTCACCAGATGAATTTCTACACAATGGGATCAAATCGGGTAGTTTATTGCAGTTAATAAGCCAATTCCATTTACTGTGAAAAATACAACAATTTCAGAACAACAATGCTGTATTGAATGATACAGGATGATTTAAAAATTGCCCGAATGCGAAAAAATTTAATGAAAACCAACCTTTTCCACTTCGCCTTTCACAACTGAAACTACATAGTCTCATCGTGAGAATAACGAGGCATATTCTTTGGAAGTATACAGTGTGTTCCATCAAGAATAAATTCTGGGTTAGACATAAAGAACCACGCAGCGCGTGATTTTTTTGGAATTGGCCCAAAAAATCTGTCACTGCCGCATTCAAATATTCCCTTGTTTATTTTCCAAATCTATTTTTTTTAGTTAACAATGAACGACTTCAGCGTCCACAGGATAATCGGCAGGGGGGGCTTCGGGGAGGTATACGGCTGCCGGAAAGCGGATACGGGGAAAATGTACGCCATGAAATGCCTAGACAAGAAAAGGATAAAAATGAAACAGGGCGAAACATTGGCCCTGAACGAGAGGATCATGTTGTCGTTAGTTAGTACCGGTCAAGACTGCCCTTTTATCGTTTGTATGACATACGCTTTTCACACGCCCGACAAATTGTGTTTCATTTTGGATCTGATGAACGGTGGCGATCTACATTATCACCTGAGTCAGCACGGAGTTTTCAACGAGTCTGAAATGAAGTTTTACGCTGCGGAAGTTATATTAGGTGAGTATTGCTCTCTTTTTTTCTTTATGACATAGTGCTCTTCCATCTGAACCAACTCAATTTTATACTGAACATAATAATTGTAACTTCCTCTCCATTCAACTCGATACCGATATTCAGTAGTCATAACCCAAAAACATTGATAGATATCAATATTTTTTCTACTCTCACTATTTTAAACCGTTCAATACGTATTTGACAGCTGTTAGGTAATGGCTCATTCAGGATACATGTTTAATCTAAATTAATGGCGGTCTTCTGGAATTGTTTTTTGAAACGATGGGATGTGTAACATTTGAATGGCACAAAAATCAAATCCAGCGAATTTTCGTTTCAAATTCTTTGCAAAATTGAGTCAAAAATGATATTCAGGAAATCAATTGTTTAGCATCTAACAATATTTTTCGGGAGTTAAAAGTAGAACGAATGAGCCATTTGAATTTTTTTTATGACTTTACATTCGAAAGAATATAACTTGACGAACTGACGGAATGAGCCCAAGTATGCTATTACGTAAGGATAGTTTATCGCTTTTTTTATTATAAGCGGGAAATCATGAAGCATGTCTTGGAAGCACTGCCTAACACTTGCAACACTTCTCTCGGAAATGCACACTTGCGGATAAGAGCTAAAATATATTTGACTATGTGAATACGAAAGTAAAAGTAGTGCTTCACAGTATGGACTTCATAAGTTTTTAGTTTTTGTTTTTTAGAGGTTTCAAAATTCGAAAATAATTTTGCAATTCTTTTATATCGTTATAATCCCACCCTCTATCTTGTACAATGAAACGATCGAAACACCCTTGTTCTTCATCAGCATATATTATTGTCTGTACACCACATCATTTCTTTTTCGAGTACTACTTTCAAAGAAACAGACAGCAGTGATTCGATTGATGGACCGATATGATAAAATCTTTTACCCCACGGAAGTTTACTCTTTACTCCATTCGCATCAAGTTCTTTCTTGTGGAGCATCTGATGTCATTAAATGGGCACTCATAACCTTATAATATTCATATGATGCGACGAGCCTGTTCAGAAGCTCCTCGAAAACTCTTTCGATTGCCAACAACGTCTCAGATCCCATTCAGGAATTCTAGTACATAACACCTAATTCAGTTAGGATTGAATTATTCAACATAAACTTTCATTTTCACTCCCACTTCAACATATAAATGTATGCACCAACATTAACATTCTCTCTCTCACTATGAAATGCTCAATAAAACTATCTCCGGTTGATTTTTCAGAGTCAAATAAAATAAAACGTACGAGACTGAATAGTTATATTCCTATTTTTGTAAGGTAGATATGATAGTGGGGGCAACTTCTGTTTCATGTTTGTTTTTGTGATTGAAAAAAATTTTGTGGTTTGTCAATGGGAGGTAAATTTATACTCCACAATATGGTATATTCATTGCAAGAGGAACTATACACGTTTTATGGAATATATAAAAATAAAGTTCTCTTGTTGATTCGTATATCATCTCTCATCCATATATGGTTCTTTCTTGTTCGTTAGTTGAAGAAAATGCTGTTTGCTAACTCATTAATCTTTCAAGTCTTCATTGGTTGTGAAATGAATCAACTATTTGCGGATAATCTAATCTAATAAAATAACAATATAATTTATTAAAATAGACTTGTTTTTGGTGCTTATATTGAAACGTCGCCAATGGGAAATATACGCATTTTTTTGATAAATTTGTCATATAAATCTCCAAATTCATCATAATATGGTGCTCATATTGAAACAATATTTGTAAATACTTGGAATGCGGCGACTAGTTCGAGATATAATTCTCTTCGAATCTTTACCTCTTAAAATATTTGGTCCAGAATAAATGATTTCGAAGAAAGATAGAGAGATTCCATGCCGAGAGATATGTTTTGAGGGCATGCAACTATCGGAAATTTGAACTGATGCTATTTGATATTTTCTCTTCCTTCAGTCATGTTACTTTGTTGCTGGTGGAATTAGTTTATTTTTTCAAGATAGGAAATATCTAGTCAAGATGTATAGAAGCTTCAGTAAAAAAATTTTTTGGAAACAAACACAAAACCGTTCTTATTAGTTCAAAACGTATTTTTAGTTTTACCGGGTAACTCTAATGCTCTTATCACGCTAATTCTGAATATCAAACTTTTATTCGATTTTGGTACATTGATCAGAAAAAAATAATCACAAGTCGAAGCCGAATTTTCTGTATATATATATATATATATATATATATATATATATATATATATATATATATATATATATATATATATATATATATGATGCGTTGTTTTTTCGGGTTTCATTCCGTGTTCTGTGGTTTTGATCCTCTGAAGGATAATTCTCACTACGTTTCGGCAAAGTCTCATTTGCCATCTTCTAGGTGATGTCTTGAGTTTCGATCTCCGAACTCGACTAATTAATTCGAGTTCTACTTCTCAATATATAGGGGTGATCATTGATGGTATCTTTGATCTGGGCCCCTCCCACTTTCTTCGTTGGTCCGCCTGCATTTGTCATCGTGTCTGGGTAATTACGTGGTAAGGTCCGATATTGTTCCTCTGGTGTAATCGGCTTGTCTTTGTTTAGTGATATAATGGATTTCCACGTTCTTGGTAATCTTTGGGCGTCGTCTCTCTTGTTCATGCTACTCGGTCGTTTCTCAATTTCGATAGCCTCTCTGATTGTTCGAGAGTAGAAGTTTTCATCGCTTGCTAATGTTTTTGTGTTTTTGAAATTGATGGTATGTCCTGTCTCCAATACGTGATTGAAGATGGAAGATGTGGTAACTTTTCCTTTCACTGATAGCTCATGTTCATCCTTGCGTACGTTGATCCGTCTATTGGTCTGGCCGATGTAGGACTTGTTGCAGTCTCGACATGGTACTTCGTAAACTCCCTGGGACTCCAGTGGTATCTGGTCCTTCGGATTACGGAGTATCGATCTTATTGTACGTTCTGGTACGAACGAAGTAGCTATGTCGTGTTTGCGGAGAATTCTGCTGATTTTATCTGTGGTTCCTTTTATGTATGGTAGTCTGGTTGTTATGACCGGTGTTTCTGGGGTTTTCTGCTGTTTTGGTTTGTTCTTGGAAGCCGTTTTTATGATTCTCTCCGAGTAGTTATTCATTCGTAGAGTTTCCTCGATCGTGTTCCGCTCTTGTTTTTGATGTTCGTTGTCTGCCAATCTGATTGAACGTGTAATTAGTGTTTTTGCCACAGCGTGAATCTGTTTTGGGTGGTGATGTGAATCTGCGTTCAGGTATCTGTTGGTATGTGTTGCTTTGCGATATACCGTGTGGCCTAGCGTACCGTCGGGCTTTTTCATGATTAGAACATCGAGAAAAGCGAGCTTGTTGTCTTCTTCTCTATCTCTATCGTTCATTTTTCGCGTGACCGTATACAAGGAAGTTTTTACTTTTCTGATATTCTGGAATCCACTTTTTGGGTTTTCCCCTAGAATTGAAGAAGAAAGAGCTTCAAGTTCTTATAATATCTGTTTTTTTTAGCGAATTGGTATATTTGTTCAAAAATAGACTTGGAAAAGGAGTCAGACTAGCTTCCGAAACGTCGCCAAGGGGAAGTTTTCGCATTTTTTAAATAAATTTTTCATATAAATCTCCGAATTCATCAAAATACGATACGTAACTGACAAAATGGTCACTCAATCTTGCATCTTTTCAATATTGCAGTTGGGTATGGAGGCAACTATACCAATTTGCTAGCTAAAAGCTTTCTCGTTCTCATGTCTAGGGGAGTGAAAACCCCAAAAATGGATTCCAGAATATTTTTACCTCCTCAACAAACATTAAAACAATAATGTTAATCTTCCCATCTTCAACAGAAATAAAATAAAAAGAGCATCTTTCAAAACCTTATCCTATTTAAACAATCGACAATATTCGAATTCCATACTAATACATGTTTTCTGTTTGCAGGATTAGAACATATGCATAGGAGGTATATTGTATATAGAGATTTAAAACCTGCAAATATTTTATTAGACGAACACGGACATGTTCGAATATCCGATTTAGGTTTAGCCTGTGATTTTTCCAAGAAAAAACCCCATGCTAGTGTGTAAGTATGCTTATATTTTATTTAAGACGAATAATTCATCGCTATTTACATTACGATTCTGAACTGAATTGTTGAAGACTTGATTCTCATGTATACAAAAGTGTGGTTTTCAGCAAGAATATCACCGTTTCCAGTACGATTCTCACTGGCAATGGGTTTACAAAACTGCGATACGTGTTTCGTTATACAATAGCTTCCTTGCATTATGATGCGTGTGGAGTGTATAGCGAAACACGTGTCGTGGTTTCGTAAACCCATTGCCAGTGAGAATCATACAGGAAACTGTGATATTTTTTTCAATATAGATTTCAAGTATCGTCCAGTTCAATTCCATGATTGTAGTTTTTGTTCAATGAAAGTTTCCTCATTGCTAGGAAGTTATTATCCATTCATAAACTTTCTATCAAAATATCAAAAGTGGTTTGACACACAGTATTCACAAAAACAGAAAGACTCGATAGTCGAGAGTAAAAATTTTTTCGTGAATCAGGAAAATAAGTTGTGTGAGTTTTTTCGAAACCCACGATGATTATTAGTTAAAAGGAATTTTGATATCTTCAAGATTCGCCTTTGTTTCAGTTTTCTAACTCGTTCAATAACGCCAATAAATATTTCTATCGAAATTATAGAACATCCTGTATACACTTTTGGTATGTCTGGAAGTTTGTTATAATCAGTGAAAATAACTGTCTTGAAATGATCTCAAGTTATCGGAGAAAGATTGATGAAACTAGTCAAGAACACTAGCCTCAGAACTTCAGTGATTCAGTGATTTTTGGTATCAAAACTACTTGTTGCTTCCTACCTTCTTTTTATTTTTCCAACGCTGCTTGAACAAAATATACATGCACAGAAAAGTCTGAATAAGAGGCTTCCCAAAAGTTGTAGGTAAAATCGTATGTTCCCATTCCCCCAATTTAAACGGTAAGGGGCCGTTCATAAAATACTTCACACTGAAATCAGCTTTTTTGACCCCCCCCCCCCCATTGTCACGCTATGTCACACTTTTTGTGACCCCCCCTAGAAATATTTCGTCATAAAAACTAAACCCCCCCCCTGCTGAGTATGATAAATTCTAAATGATAGTACACAAATTCTGAAAATTAAAAATATTTATTTAGTTATTATAATAAAATTTAAATAAATTAATAAATATCTTCCATAACGAACATATAAATAATAAATAATATTTCTATTATTCAGAAGTCCAAGGATTTTCTAAATGGGCCGAAATATCTACAATCGGTATTGCACCATCTTCTTCTTCATCTTCAAAACTACCGTCCACTTCATCGTCATCTAACCATACTGCATTTTCCGTACCATCGTTTTCATCTCCTATTATGCATAACAGCTCTCGAGTTCACCGAACTGCGATACGAGTTGGTTGTACGCGCCGAACTACTCGTCGATACATATCGTTTTTCAGTATCTGACTACTAGGTGGCGATGTTCATATACAGTGTGGTCCAGTAAGTCTGCAACAAATGGGAAACTTTTTTATTATCGATTTCTCAGAAAATTTTATTCTTGACAAAAGTTGGTGCATGTTCCAAAACTATACCAAGTGTACCTGAAATGGCTTTATGACAATCACCATACAGGATAGGCCAAAAAATATAAATTTCGTTCAAGAGTAAAGTACCCTCATTTCAGAAAATATAGAAATATGTTGAGGAGGAAAGTTGCTCAGAATTAAAAGTTATGTTCAGATACGAAGTCATGGCCTGCTATTCGAATTTTTTTTTCTTTTGGAAAATTTTGAATTACCCCCTATTTTGATTCAATATGTATTTGAAGTAGCTACAATCAAATCGGTTTGGAGTATTTCTTATCAAATTAAAGTGAATTTGTATAATTTACATGGATTTGTATATTTTTAGGTGACCGTCAACTTCTTGTTTGTTGCAACGATATTTAACAGAACTCTAAAATAACACAAATACTTTGTTTAACGAGGCAAATACTTTACTAACTACATAAAAATATTTGTGTTATTTTAGAGTTCTGTTGAATATCGTTGCAACAAACAAGAAGTTGACGGTCACCTAAAAAAATACAAATCCATGTAAATTATACAAATTCACTTTAATTTTATAAGAAATACTCCAAACCGATTTGATTGTAGCTTCTTCAAATACATATTGAATCAAAATAGTAAAAATATGTATCACACGGGGGTAATTCAAAATTTTCCAAAAGAAAAAAAAATTCGAATAGCAGGCCATGACTTCGTATCTGAACATAACTTTTCATTCTGAGAAAATTTTCTACTCAACATATTTCTATATTTTCTGAAATAAGGGTACTTTACTCTCGAACGAAATTTATATTTTTTAGCCTATCCTGTATGCACCAACTTTTGTCAAGAATAAAATTTTCTGAGAAATCGATAATAAAAAAGTTTCCCATTTGTTGCAGACTAAGTGGACCACACTGTATAATAGAAAATACCTTAGAGGGCGGAATGTTTTTTGTTTTACAAATTTAAATACCTTATATGTTGTTTGGCCTTTGGTTTCAAGATATTTCTAAACAATTTCAATATGGATGGCCACAAATAATATACATATTTTACATAATCAGAAGATTCAATGCTCAATAACATAATGAAACAGTAAAAAATCGCTTTATTTTGTTTCATTTGTATAGTGAAATACAGGGTACTGTAACAAGATTGATTCGCATTCTCAATTGAAAATTCATTCGCAAAGATGGAGTAACTATAGATTTGATTAAAAAAATCTGATGAGTTTAGGATTTCGTTAGAAGATGTCACACATGTAGATTTCTACCAAAATCTACTGAAGATTTCTTTCATACCAAAATTTTTCAAATTCCTTCAGAAATCTACTGAAAAAGTTAATTTCTACCAAAATTGGTCACGCTAGCTAGCGCTCATGTCAAAAAATAATAAACAGCGAACGTCACGTTGCCGTATACCCCCCGTCCCCCCTTGTCACATCTTGTCACACTCCACCAGACCCCTTCCCTCCCTTTGTATGCGAACGTATTTTATGAACGGCCCCTAATACAAGAAGGATCAAACTTCAATTGATGAGTGAATAATACACCAAATGAAACATAGCTCAGATAATATTTTTCTTCCATTTTTTTTCAGAGGAACTCACGGTTATATGGCACCAGAAGTATTATCGAAAGGCACACCATACGACTCGAGCGCAGATTGGTTCAGCTTCGGCTGTATGTTGTACAAATTACTCAAAGGTCACTCGCCATTCCGCCAACACAAAACCAAAGATAAACACGAGATAGATAGGATGACTTTAACCATGGTGAGCGATTTTGTTCCGTTTTCAATAACATCGTTGGAACAGAAATGGAGAAAATTATTAATCGATTAAAAACAAACTAACAAATAATTCAACAAACCATCCAACAATCCAAGTCGAGCCAGGCTTCAATCAAAGGCGAACAGCTTGAAACACAATCAATAATGATATTAGATTTAGTCGAGTACAATATGCGTTCCTGGTGTTCTTGCTTAAGAGGTTGAATATCCAAATTCTTCCTATCTCTCATAAGAAAAATATCAATTATTTCTGTATTTACCATCAACTATTGAAAGTTATGTATTCCTGGTATATTTCTGGTATAGTATAATATGCTCGGATAAAATATGGTCGACTTACAAATAATAATAATAATAATAATATTATTCTTTGTCAACAAAGCCTTCTAGATATATTTCTGAAATGTAAGTGAGCACCTGCCAGAATAATTCAAGAACATGAATTATGTCAGTTAATATATAAATATATTCACGACTTTATACATTCTCATGACGAACTTTTTTTACAGAATGTAGAATTACCTGATTCTTTTAGTAAAGAACTGAAATCACTTTTAGAAGGACTGTTACTAAGGGATATAGACAAAAGGCTGGGATGTAAGGGAAATGGGTAAGTAATTATTATTTGAATTCTCGTCGAGTACAAATAGGAACAACACACTTTCAAAATATTACAATAGCTAAATGATATTTTGATAACCTACAACTCATCAAAACCATTTTATGCCTCACTTGTAGCAAAAATCTAATGAAAAATACAGTAAAGCAAAAAAACTTATGGAATTGATCACATGCTAGTAGTTTCCCTCATCAAAATTAGCCAGTGCATGAAAAAGAAAAGTGCATCTCTTCCGAATTTTTATCTCCTTTCTATTGGAGCATTGAACAGCTAATTCGAATTTTTCAGTTCAGAAGAAGTGAAAGAACATCCATTTTTTGCTGGTATCGACTGGCAGCAAGTGTATTTGCAAAAGTACACGCCGCCTCTTATTCCGCCAAGAGGAGAGGTCAATGCAGCAGATGCCTTCGATATTGGATCTTTTGATGAAGAAGATACCAAAGGAATAAAGGTAATTGTTCACTCAAATCAATTAACAAATTGAAGAAAATGTTATCGTCAAATAATAATAGAAAGGATTGCACTCTCTACATCAAGTTTTTCAATGAGAATCAATGTCAAGTCACCATCTTAATTCACAATCATTCGAAATATACTGATTTTTTACTTTTTTTTGTGATGGATAATGATCCAAGAAAGAAGGGCTTGGTGTTTACGTTATCTTAATGAACATATTTCTTAGCAACTTGTCAAAATGGTAAAATCTAGCCTCTGCATCTTTTATTGTATTTGATTATTCCATTCTCCTACTTTTTTTGTACAAAAATTCTGTAAACAAGTCCATTCCTCATTGCAGATGGTCATGGAATAGTCGAATGTGCTCGTTTTTACCCAAATTAAATTTTAAAAATCTAACTAGGCTTGTGAAATTCAAAAATAATGGAAGATGTTGTTTGGGAACATAATGTCTGTTATTCGTCTGTCTATGAATTAGATATATTTATAAATATAAATGTATATGTTATTCATTTCATCTTATATATTTTATTTTGAATGATTGTGAATAAATTATCATACAAAACTAGGCCAAACTTCCATTTTTCTTTCAATGAAATGAACAGCTCAGCCTAAGGCTTTTGTGACCACGGTTTCGGGAAAGAAATAAAGTGCTTTCGCCTCTTTATGTTTTATATTATAGCTGCTTACTTTTTGGAGTTGGTTATTCTCATAAAGTATTTCACAGCTTGTTGGTATTGCTGTATATTTCAACATAGTTTTTTCCAAGTTGACAGATGCTGATCAGGAACTATACAAAAATTTTCCACTAGTGATATCTGAACGATGGCAAAACGAAGTAGCAGAAACAGTATTTGAAACGGTCAATTTAGAGGCTGACAAAACGGAACACAAAAAGAGGGCCAAACAAAAGAAATTATACGATTTTGATGAGAAAGGTAGAAACTATTATATATATCATATACATCGCTTATTGGATGATCGAATTTTGTTTTCAGAATCAGACTGCATATTACACGGGTACATTAAGAAATTGGGAGGACCATGGACCTCCAGTTGGCAAATGAGGTATGCGAAGTTATATCCGAACCGACTAGAACTACATCCAGATTCGGCGAAACCAGAATTAGTATTCATGGATCAAATCGAGGAAGTTAGTCCCGATTTAGTTCAAGTTAAAAATGAGAACTGTATAGTTGTTAGGATGAGAGACGGAAAGATTGTCCTAACGAATCTTGTAAGTTTTCTTCATTGACGATGTATTAAGAGTTAGTATCACTCAAAAGTAATCCCTCATAACAAAATGTCTCTAACGATAAACGATGAACTGCTGTATAAGTATATTAGAAAAACGATACTGAAAACATACTGAAGTCGTATTAAGAGCGTTAAAAAGGTTCAAGTTAATTTTGTCTGCAATTCGTCCTGCTACCTACTGATATATATTTTTGAACAGGGTTAGTGCAGAAACATTTGAAATGTTGTTCCGATTTGTCGTGGGTATATCATAATTTTTGAAGGAAAACAAATATATGTTTTCATTTCGCCGATGGAAAATAAACAAATGCCGAAGTCTTCCTAAGGACCCAAATAGTAGTTCAAAAAGGTGAAATACATTTTTTCTTGCGGGTATAGTTTTTTAGAAAGAATTGAAGTTTTTTTGAATGTCACTTTTCTCAAATATACTCTACCGGAACATCGCCATTTTTTCAAGTGCTTGACTCAAAAGTATTGCATTCCATCGAAAAAATTATGATAATCAAATTTGAACCAGGTTTAAACTGAAGGAAAGAAGCCTTTTTTCCAAACAATTTGGTATTCCACGTTAAATTACGGAACACCGATGCATGATTTGAGTTACTTGAAAAAATCTCAAAAATAGATACAAGTTGATTGCACAATAACTAAGCGAGTGACGATGTAAACACAATGGACTACTCGAATTATCTTTAAAAAAATATGCAACAAGACCCAGCCATTCCTATCGGAATTGATATTGACTATCATTCCTTTACAAATCACTTCATTTCGATATGACGATACTCAATTTGGAAGTATGACCGAGTAAAAATACGTATTTGTAAAAAACTGATTAGGAGGAAACAAGAATTTTTGAAATTTCTCAAAAAAAAATTTTCTTCTCTGAAAAAGATTCTCAAAAAATGATGTGCTAAAATAAGTATATTCTTATAATAAAGTTTGGGTGTTCTTTTGTTTCTGTTGGATGAAAAAGGGAAATATATAAATCGTATACATATAAATATTCCCAAACTTTTTCTATCCGAAAGTTTTAATAGTTGAATCTCGCTTATTTTTTAACCTACAAAAACACGGAAAATTTTTGTTAAAACTACATTTTTACAGTCAACCACTTTTCAAATATCTTTAACAGTTATTTTAATAATAATATACTTTTTGAGAAATTTGAAAAACACTCTTTATATCGTTACTACAAAAAACACTTAACAACTTTCAACTTCTTATAACGATACAACTACTGCACTTGTTTATAATCCGCTCACAAATTACCTAAACTCTTCAACTCTAACATTCAACGCTCTTTGCTAGAGACTTTATGCAACTTCGACTCTACACTAAGCTCTGAATTCTCCAATCTCAATACTACAAACTCTCTCTTTCTAGAAACTGCCGCTTCGATAAATTGCCTCCCTATTCATAGTCTGTTTGCAAAGGGAGATTCATCCAGACTTATCCATTCGCGCCTCGACGACGGGTAACTTAACTTCTACGCGATTCGGGACTCGTTCCACAGGCCAACATTTTTTCGTTGACCCCTCACATTAATTTGCATTTATGAGCGATAGGGGCGGCTTTGGGAGATTTCGTAACAATATTGATATCTTTTTCACTCGGAAAAGCCGTAGGTTTTGATTTTCTGTGCTATAAAAAAAGTATACAAACCTGCACAAAAAGATGACTCTTCAAAAGAGAAAAAACATAAAATTATGAAAAATTTGAATACTAAAAAACCCACTTGCGACTTTATTTCGAAAACTGCATTTTTCACTCTACCATTAACAAATACTTTTTTCAGTTATTTTGAAAAGAATATATTTTTTTGAGATATTTGAAAATTACTTTCTCCATTGATTTCTTCAACAAATAATAACTTTTCCATTTGAAAAAGCATAGGATTTGATTTTTTGTGCTATGAAAGAAAACACAAGTATGCACGGAAGATATGACCCTTCAAAAGAGAGAAAGAGGTGTAGGAAGGTGACGCCCTCTATATATAGAAGCGAATTATTGAAATTAAAATATAAAAACCCCCATTTAGTTCAAAATATCGATATTATTTTAAAAATTACTAAGAAAAATCCTATAGATATGAGTTTTCAACACATTAACTGTTACTGTAACTTTCCATATTAAAAATACCCGCCAACTTGGGAAAAAAAGGCTTGCACAATGTTGTTTCAACGTTATTTTCTATCATACTACTTTTCAAACATACTGTATTCATAATTTTATATGTCTATATTTCAATACCTGAACAGTTATTCCACAAAATCGTGGTGGTGTCTTTTTCCACCATCTACTAGACTCATCACACATTACACATGTACACCGTCATTCTAAGCAAATAATAACTTGTTTTCGAAATACATTGTTCTGGAAAATTTCATAATGAAGGAACTATTACTCAACCCTTGCTTGGCAGAATAATGTATTGATCCGTCATAAAGTACATGCTATTATTTTCACGTCATGCAAGATCCAGACAAACTATACTTATGTTTTGTTTTCTGAAAAACATTCACTTTGCACTTTCTATCGCTATGAATCATTCTTTGTTTACCGAACGAGTAGAGTTTTGAAAATAACTTTGTTTATGAATTTATTTGAAAGTTTGAAAACTTTAATTCTAGATCAAATGATAATAAAGGAAAACGGTGAAATGCGAGTTTTTTCATAGGAAATCAAAATAAGGGCATATAAACGACCCTCGATACCCTCACACCTTCCAAACTCTCTCGAAAGTTTTTGCTTGTTGAATATAAAATGGGGAGCTCTTTTGAATGATGTATAACAATGGGGGATTGTCATGTGATATTTTGAAATAGGAGTTGATAAGCCGGAATGGTTGAGAAAATCTAGATTCACTGGTACGCTGTTTTAGTACCGATCGAAATAAAAATTTTACTAAGAAGATATGTCATAAATAGATTGTGTGTTTGCTCAATTGAAATTGCAGAGACAACCATGTTAAAATTTCATAAATTCCGCTCATTTTACTTTTCCATCATTGTATCTCGCCCATATCTTCAGTTAAACAGCCAGTGTCTTACTAATCAGTTCAAGTAAAATTTGTGAATGTGAACAGAGCGTGTATTGTTTTTGAATCGAAAGATAGCTTGCATAGTAGTTAGCCTAGTTCTTGAGATATAGAATATCCATTACAGATTATTGTTGATAAAATCTTTCTAATAATTGAATGCATTTTTGACCTTTTTGGAATGAAAAAAAATATAAGTTCATTAATCTTCCTGACATCAATTCAATTAATAAGTCAAAACATGTACCATTCTGCATTATAAGTAATAAAAACACTGATTTGTTGATCTTGGAGGTTTTTTCAGAATAATTGCATTTTTTTGTTTCAAGGATGAAATTGGCCTAAAGGAGTGGCTCAACTCTTTGAAATCAGCGCACAAACTGTCCCAGGAACTGCTAGGCTCGATGGCAAAGAAAGCGGGGAAAATTTACGGCACGGACTCGAACAACAGAAACGCCATTATAGCAACAAGGAATACAAACGGCAACTAATGGATGAAGGGAATGTTAGGCCGAATTCAGAGTTACCTACAAATTAACTGTAAAGAAATGCTGATTGCACATCAGGCTATGAAAGATTACCTTGGCCCCTTTTCTAATGTTTTTAGATACCTACCATTGATTTGTTTCGTGATTCAGTAGCAGTTATGGGATTTGTTAAACAAAGAGAAGAGAACATGACAATTGTTGATAACATACTTTAGTGTATTTCGTAATTTATATTAATTTATGCATTTCTTAGGTACTCGCTTCCATGCGAATATTTGTTATACGTGTTAGTAGTTTTTTTTAGTATTGGTCGCGTCGTTTTTAGAAAAGAAGGAGAGACTGTTCTGTAGTCGTAAATGAGAACATATCAGGAATATCAGATAAACAAAATGCACCGAACAATCAAACAAAGAATGAGTATGGATAATGTGATATGTTTCTTAAAGACATTATATTGTTGATATCAGTTGATGAGTGAGTCAGATATATTAAGTTATTGAATGGCAGGAAAATGAAATCATTTGAGTTTCAAGGAACATTAGAAAAAACATTTTCAGGAATGTGTGCCCAAAAAAATCAATAATGTGAATATTTATTTGTAATTGTAGCAATGGATTACATTAAACACTGTCAAATTATTGTTAAAATAAAGTAACGTTATCAAGTTGTCTGTGGGCTTAAGGTACAGTAATACCTCATTTGAGAGGAATGGTGAAAATCTGTTGGGGGTATTTTTATTCTTGTAGGGCTTTCTGTTTGTTGCAAAACAGCACTTTACTATTTTCTCATTCCCTGGTTTCTGATTTGTAGAAAAGAAATTCCGATAAAGTCTATTAAAAAAATATCTAAAAGAATTATTCTTAACAATTTTAATATTACTCTCATCCATTCAAATGTATGTCAATGTAAGGGAAGAAATATTTGAAAAAATCTGTATACAGATGTGTTTTCATTTTTATACTATAATCAATTGAGTGAAAAGAGGAAAAAAAGTGTCAGGTATGATATTTTTATTTGTAATGCTCACCCAGGAACTCATTTCTACAGAACAGTTTCCCCAGCTAATAATTTCGTAATTTATTGAATTCCGTTTCATTTTATATCTATGCGAATGTGACTATTGAATTTTTTTTAATGATTTTTTGTATATTTCTGAACATTCAAAGGTTCATCTCACTGGTAAAAACACCAAGCTAACGTATTAGATGAGCTTAACATGCCAGCTGCACTACTTGTATATAAAACAAATACTGTGTTTCTTTGAAGTCTCTCTTAATTCAAAAGATAATATCAAATATGTTCTTACTAGAAATGTCACGAATACAACACCCAAATTGTTCATTGAGGTAATATGTGAGACTAACATTGAAGTTATTTTCACCCTTTTTGAAGATGTATGATTTTGTCGTATAAACTTTTGAAATATAACCGCGTTGTTTTTTGTATCAAATGTGTATTTCAAAATAATAAGATATGCTTAGTTCTGTACCCTGAAAATGTTTGGTCATCAAGCAGAGGAAAAAATTATTCCTCTTTATCTAACCAATGGCATATTTCTTCTGCATTCAAGATGTATTTGGGTATTTTCTTCGGGCAGCTGTCTTCTTTTTGCACTACAACGAGGTCTTATTTTTCAACGTGCGATTCTCAGCATCAACCGAGAATGGATCTCCAAAGAAGGTGCAGCGGTCACCCAACTGAAGTCCAACTGGCATATATAGTTGCTTAATATTATCAGTCTAAAACAACATCTACTCAAAATACTAAAAACTAAAGAGTTGAAAACAAAAGCATGCCAACTGGCATGCTGTTCTATTCTTGACCCTTCACAACGATATCTTACGTAAACATTCTATGGTTATTGTGTTACAGTGATAACCATATTTCAAAATGAGGATTAGAAAAGAATATTTTTTCATTGCTGCAATTGTTGTTGGCCATTCTTTCAAATCAGCTGTTATTGTTTAACACTCTCTTCGTTTGACTTTGTATAACTAGCAACAACGTGTTTTTGGTTTTACAACACTAAGCTTCTTTCCAAAGATACATTTCTCAGTGATTCATATATTGATATATTACAATAACGTCTTGATATTTGAAAGTCCAGTAAGGTCTTTCGTTCCCTAACAACTTTCAGTTGATTTTATTCACCAAGGATTGCTTTTCCGATCCTCGCAACTTTCAGAAATTCAAAATGCTAATTTTCAAGCATTGCAGGATTTTTCCTTTCTAGTAAACAAGAAAGTAAAATAAAATCTTTAAGATCGGCTGTGGCTTTATGAATGTGATTATTTGTTTGTGGAAAAACTGATTTTTCTCCCTTAAATGTCCTTGACAATCAAATGGGCTGATTTTTATCCAACAAACGTTCAACTCTTGAACAGTGATAAAAAATTCCAACTTTTACATAGACCCATTCTACTTTTAGAATGACTTTATGGACCCACAGTATTTCCTTGCTTCGTTTATTCTATTTATCTTTGATTGAATATGGAAATGATGTTCTGGATAGTTAACAGAGTAGTTGTTACATTTTCTTGACAGTTATAAAGCTAAATATTTCTTTTACTGAATAAAAATCAGTATGTTATTCTGCATGTTCAAATGATTATTTTGTAAACAATAACGTTTGAAATGAATATGAAATTTCTAAAGTACCTATAATAATGCCAAAAACAAACACAATTTGTTTACAAACACACAGAACGATAAAATCACGTTGATTGATATAACCTCGAGATGTAAAACTGCCGAAGTTAGTATTCTGTGACGAGTGTCTCTACAGTATGGTTTACTGTGATAAAGCTTGCAAGGGGCGGCATCTGTGATTATTTTCTAGTTATCAATTTTTTAGGATTTTCGAAAAAAGTTTCAAAAGTTCTTGCATCTTCCATGTTAAGAATATTGAAGGCAGGGTTGGGCTGATTAAAATCACCATTGAAATGATTTAAATCGCTTGATTTAAAAATTGAAATCATGATTTGAATCAATTTTTTTCTTTTTTATTCAGAACCAGACAACAACATAATATAAAAGTTTTCTCAAAGATCAGAAGAAGTATCTGCTTTTAGCAAAAACAACAAAAAAGAAGTACATAATTCCAAATTCTTAAACTAAACGTAACACCTAAATTTTATTACTGTATATTTTCAGTCTATTCATTTTCGTTATACAATTTAAACAAAAACACGAGTTTTCCTCCTTTTTCTATGCCTGATCTGTTTCTAATATCCGAGTGTACAACTAGCGAAATGCGTGAAATTGTTGGGCAACGTCAATTTACAGGTTGAGAAGGAAAACAAGCCTCGACAGGAATATTCTTGCAAAAAGCACAACAAACGCGTTCGTGTTCGTGCCTCACTCGGCACTGTATAGCGAGTGTATAGGACAGAAGGAAAACAAATCGCGACAAGAATTTTCTTGCAAGAAGCGCGACAAATACTTTGTCACAAGTTTTCGAGCAGCAAATTGTATTATAACTTTTAGACTTATACATTAAAATAATTAACAATAATTTCAAAGAATCAAAATGTCAAAATTTTATATTCAAATTTAAAAAATCAAATAAATGGTGATTTAAAAAAAACATTGCTTTTTGATTTTTTCTCAATAAAAATCAGATTTTGCCCCACCCTGATTGAAGGTGTCATTTTTCTTCATATATTCTCTGTAGCAAACCACAAATGTTCAATGAAAATGGAAATGTTCGAAATCTAGCAGCATTCTCACTCAAATTCCTAGTCTAAATGTACTTCATC
The DNA here is from genome assembly GCA_032362365.1 of Zygogramma bicolorata. NCBI lineage: Eukaryota > Metazoa > Arthropoda > Insecta > Coleoptera > Chrysomelidae > Zygogramma > Zygogramma bicolorata. The sequence continues at coordinate 83,008 of JAVJAQ010000040.1, read as the reverse complement.
TTTGGAATCAATTGAAGAATCATCGTTAAACTAGAGAATCTGAATAATTTTCAAATAATATACCTGATAATTTTGGTCCCATCAATCGAATGAGAGGGTTCATAATGTGACTAAAGATTTGCATCAGTCATTGCCTTTTTGGTACTAAAGTAAAAATGAGTTTATGTTCTGTCTCAATGTAGTTCCAAAGCAGCTTTTTATGATGATTGTCTAACAACAGGTATCAACTATACAGAACATCTCATATTTAGCTGCACACACATAATTTACCTAATATTAACTATCTTGTATATTTATGTAAATAACTGAATTTTCTGTGAAAACTTGCATGTGTTAGGTGACTTGTTCTGAATGTTTCTTTTTCGTCAATTAACAACTATAAAAAATAGGAAAGAGTAAATAATATGTATTCAAAAAGAGATTATTCTAATCTATCTTGTAGGAAAATTCTTCCATTGTAGGTGTGAGAATAAGCTTTTAAATAGTATTAAGCCGTACAGTCAAAGAAATTTCACTTACATTGTTGTCGTTTCACTGATAAATAATGATTTTGAGTGCTGGACCAAAACTAATGTTTCAACTGCACGAGTTTCCTGCCAACACTGAGGTGGAAATTCTTTAAATTTGAAATTGCATATAATCTGGGTGGAATATTCCACTTTTTGGTTCGATTATGCCTTTTGATGGACCTCTAGGTGAAAGATATTATTAACCATTTTTCGGATTGGTACACTGCCCCCAAATAAGATATTACTGATGTTCATTGAAATATTGTGCTACAGAAATGGTTAATGATATTTTGTTCAGTGGAAACTACATTCATAAGTTGTCGCAATTCTATATTGAAAATTTGTTACTGCATATTTTTATAACCTAGATGTGATGCTCTCGAACACCCGGTGGATTACTGGGAATTTGTAAATTCTTGTAAATTTGATAACTATTGTGCTACAGGTATGCAACCATCTTCATGAGAACCATTTCCGAAAAGTATTTAATGAAATCGCAAAATGTAGCTTGTTTCCGTAATATCTAAGTAGTCGCCTACACCAACAAAGAGAAATTGAAATCAAATATTATGAAGATGCTTCAGTTCATTTGTTTGTATAGAGACTGAATTGATTGAACTCAAAAATGAATGAACAAAATTTCTACACTTGTATTTCTCATAATTGACAAGATTCCTAAGATATAGACGAGAAAATCCAATACAGCGTTGCAGCTTGTTTGGGATTTTTCCTTATTGAGACATTTGTTTTAGTATTTTTGAGACTGAAGACATCACAATCGAAACCTATTCGAAAACAAAATGACTCGAGTTTTGAAGATCTCAAACGAACCATTTTGGCACCAAATGCGACTCAATAAATAAAAGAGGTGTATACAATACTTCCACAATGATCAAAAGGTTTGCTTGGTTTTCCTGATACTGTTTGCGTTTTCTATTGTAATATATAGCCAAGTCTCAATATATCAAATAAACAATCAATAGATTGATGTTCAGAACATTGTGAAATAATTTTCTATATCTTGATATATTTATATGCGGATTAATCAAATAAATACAAAATGCACATACACCTCCCGAATCCAAGAACATGATTATTTTTATTAAAAAAAGGAAGTTATAACGAAGTTATTTTTGTCTTTTTCTTCTCCAAGTTGATGCAAAAAGAATACGAGACTTTTATAACAGAAGTAACATCAAACATTCGGCAAACACTCTATGCAGATATGTATATATCATTCAAAGAATCACATATACATGATTATACTGATTGTTTGCTAGACATTTGATGTTAATTCTTTTATAGTGTGGTAGTATATTGTGGTTCTCGGTACTGTAGTGGGTAGCACGTCAGTTTTTCAAGCCGGGATTCACACATGAAAAAGTATACATCTTTAATCCATTGCTTGTACAGGTTTCGACTTCTGAGGGTTGACGTACGTCAGCTGGTTAACCGAAAAAACAATTTTAAAACAAAAACACGAATGATATACACATCAAGAGAGGGTGTTGGCTAAATATTTGATACAACTTCTTTTATACAAGTTTTATATGGCTTTTGCAATAACTTGGAGAAGGAGAAAACAAAAATTACTTTCCCATATGTTTACCTTCATAATATTTTGATTTTATGCCAATATGTGAAACTATAATTGAAGTCAATAGTTGAACTTTTCATTGCATGAGCATTGGTAAAGAGTTAATTTATAATCTCTTGGCAAATTACTTAATATTTGATGAATTATATTTCAGCTTGGTTCACAAAGAAATCTGTATTACTAATATCAGATTTTTTTTGTCCGATAATGTTTCAATAAATTAAATTTTTCTAATGTATGTTGAGTTCCTTATAAACGTTTCACACAAATATATCAAAGGCATCATCTCCATTTTCGGTTAATACTCATTACTCAAATGACAATAGTCCATAGTGTGTTAATATATGATATCATTATGAAAATTGAGAACTCTTAACAAAATAAACAGGAGAATTCATTCAATAATGTTCCTTATAGCGAAACTGAAGTAACGCGTTAGTTACAAATGTAAGTAGTATAAAAACATAGGAAGTTTTATTTCACAATTTTCATAATGACCAATACTACCATCAATTTATTTATCGATTTTTGTCTTTCAATCATAGTTGAGATAGTTTCTATGAACTATTTCAATCCCAAGATGCTTTTGGGTGAGTCCCTTATATTCTGACTTGAAATTGATATCATCCCTGATCTCAGGATACAACAAAAAATATAATGTTTCAAGGGCAGCACACAAACTAATCTGCCAGTAGCAATATCGTAACCCATTTTGTTCAAACTGAGATGCGAATAATGCTAGTTGAAAATAGATTTTTTTTTGGCAAATCGCATAGAGTTGCTAGTTAATCGATCGGAAGATTGCACCTGAATTGGACGGAGTTATGCAGAAAGCTACCAACCCACAATATAACAAATATTGGGTTGGGTGCGTATTTGGGTGATAAAATACGCGTTCTTCATTCTGTGAAAACCTACCAAGCCCCACCTGAATATATACCCCAGAGGATGTAGAATAGAATAAAATTTAATTATTTCTCATATCGTATCTTTTGCTTCAATTACCCGCTCTACAAAATTCAAAAACCAAACAAACCTATAAAAAGTCGCCATTTTCACCTCTATTTTATATTTGGAATATTGAAACATACCTAAGATATCAAACGACATATCTCAGATCCAAAAAAAGTTACAAAGTAGTAGCTGAACGACCTACCGATTTTTTGAATCAATTAAAACTTTAGAGCTGATTATCTCAGTTCGTCACTATTGAGGGTTGGTAGTTTTCTGCATAACGCCGTCCAATTATCAACTTCTCAAAAATCTATCATCGCTTGATATTTTGTCTTCCGATCTACAGTTCATGTTTGGTGTGCTGTGGGTACAGACCATAAGTTTGTAATAGTAATAAATGAGAGTGTTTTCGTGAATCACATAGTTTTGTACTGAATATACAGAGAATAAAACATGACTTCAGATAGCACAGATCCAGCAAACAATAACGTGGCGTGTGAGCCTCATCTCAGAATTAAATGAGTAATGAGTTTATTGCGTTCACAAGCTTGTGGCAAGTTGAACAAAAGGGGGTGAACTTTTTGAAATAAGCGTAGAGGATATATACAGTAGAATTCAGTGATAGAGTTTGGAGAATCCCAACCGAAAGTCTTATATGTGGCGCGTTCCTCAAGGATCTATTCTTGGACCGGTTCTTTTCTTCATATATGTGAATTCTCTTTCTGATTTGAAAATGAAAGGAAAAATTTAAATGTTTGCAGACGATACGTCTATAATATGTAGGGGAAATAATAAACAAGAAATAAAAATTAACATGATAATGCATCTTCAGACAATATTATCCTGGTTGAATAGTCTCAATTTGAAATTGAACTTCTAAAAGTTATCTTTTATGTATATTTGTTAAAAATCAAATTCATTCCTATCAGAAGATCCCATTCAATTAAAAAATGGAATTATTGAATATTCCTCTGCTGTCAAATTTTTAGGACTACATGTGGATGAAAATTTAACGTGGACCAAACATATAGGAATGTTGAGAAAACAAATATCTCCAATGATTGGTGTCCTTTTCAAATTTAGAAATTCTATACCTATGAAATATCTAAAACTCGTTTATTTTTCTCTGGTATATTCCAAACTCCAGTATTTAATTTCAGTTTGGGGAGCGGCAACAAAAACCCTAGTAAAACCTGAGAAAACCCTACAAAATAAATTGATTAAATGTATATATAAACTTGATTATCGGAAACCAACAAAAAATTTATATAAACCTAATAATCTTTTGGATATATCACCATTATATACACTCAAACTTTGTACCTTCATACATTTGGTTGAAAACAAACTAAAACATTCAAATCTTATCTTCAAAATTAATAGTGATCAGCACAGTCATTCAACCAATCTTCCAAAAATTTATCAACGATGAAATTCAAATCTAACATGGGACAACAGTCAATTAATTCATCACACAGGAATCATTTTTTATAATAGATTACCAGATGGCAATGAAGAAATATGGAAAACTCCGTTTCAAAGCCAACTTTCAAAAAACATTTAATGAAATAGATAATTGGCAATTTTTTTAATTGTCATTTTTTTTTCATTTTCTACAATGAAACAGTCTGATTTTATTGCCTTTTTTTCCTTTAATGTATAATATTTTTGGAGTTAATATTTTTCCCTTCTATAAACTTTGTAGTTTCTTGGGAAATAAAAGTTTTCAATTATTAAAATTATTATGATAATTCAAATACAACTACATTAATATATTAAAATGACAAGTCAATTGGCTCCCCAAATTTGTGTAGTGGTCTTTGGTCGAAGGATTTATATTTTTGCAACCACTAAACATGGCATCCACATAGAGAAAGTGGAAACGAGTTTTTGCTATTTGCATTGTTTGCTAGTGTGTTCACGTAAGGTTAAACAAATAAAAAGAAAACTATTTCATTATACATCGCCAAATAGGGAAATTGGGCTGAGTCAAATGATCTGTTACTAGAAAACATTTAGCCAATGGGAGACATTAGAGAACTCGATTTTCTCGAAAATGATTTAAAACAAAGGATAAAAAGTTGACAACTTTCTTATCACTAGAAGCTGATTGCTTGAAACTAGGTATAAGTCATTTCTATTGAAAGGCATTAGTAATTTCTTGAAACTGCTGTATAAATCCAGTATCAGTTTAATTCTTAGTGAAAAAAAAAATCACTCGAAAAAATTTTAGGATAGACTACCAACTTACTGAAAACTTGTGTGAAAGATTTATATGGAAATATTTAGCACGCCATATTTTGTTGTTTTTTCAGTCACTGAAAATTCTAATTGTTATGTTTATGCACTAATCAGGGACAATCTTATTCACAAACAATATTATATTTACTTCTGTATTTTTTTGCTCAATTGGCGGTCAATTTAGAGTTGATCGATTGTTGTTAATTTTTAAAAATAACAGTAATATCTGGATGCTAGACATTTTAAAACAATTCTTGTAAAAATATTAATTTAGGAGTTGTATTTTACTTATTATTTAAAGAGTATATAGATATTTATAAAGTACCTCTCTTATGTTAGTTTCTAAGTTATAAATGTCGATGTTGTACATAATCGCATTAAAGTCGTATTTGTAGACTCTTAATCGTTGTTTACTTTTTCATCTTTCTCTGGTGATTACATATTGAAGATGAAGGAGATCACTCCTTACTGCCATCGTTATTTTCTCCTACAAAAATAACCTTCAGTCATACAAGATAGCACTGAATGTTCCAGCATTAGCAAGAAAAGTTTCACAACAGAGGCTACCTTTGATATCTGCGCATATGTTGATGAAAAAGCTGGAAATCATATAAAGGTGTGCCACCAGGAGGGTCGCTATAACTATTATTAGATTGTAATAAACGATGGATTTCAGTCACGAAGAAAATAGATTAAAATTATCGGTTAAGCTGGCGAGAGAAAAATGTTAATGAAAGACCACTTGTGTCTCTAATGGGTGCTACATTGTTGCTTCAAACATGGGGCCTCAGACAGAGTTATCGGATAAAATAATTATATCAAGTTACGGATCTTGTACCCAGGGTGTTATAACCCAAACAAAGGTTTTGCGAACGTGAGGAAACGTGTGGGAAAGCTGGGCCACTAGAAGTGAAAACAGTTTTAGAGCCCGCATCTTGAAAAAGGCGGGGTTATGGGCCAATTAATTATGATTTCGACTAATTGAAGTTGACCCCGAAGGTAAGATAGCCTCCCGAAAAATGATTGAAGGAGGTGACAAAAATTTCAGTGCTGAGCGATAATAATTTTTTTTTTAAAGATTGGAGAAATTGCGCGATTTATAGGGGTTCATAAGGGAAATAAAGAAGTGTTAGTTTGAACATATATCTAGTGGATTTATAGTGGAAAATTTTGAATAATAATGTTGCCTCCCGTGGCCGGTAAAGCGAGTGAATTGTTCTCCGTGAAGTGAGTTTTTCAACGACATTGAATAACGGATTACTACGACTACCTGAGAACGCAAACCTTTGGATTAGCCGAGGACAATTTGGAATTTATTCATTGGTGATATTTATGTACTTGTCTGAATAACATTGAGGTAAATTTTGGGAAGGAGTTAGCCAAAAAGTAGTATACAGAGTGGATCAAATGTTTTCGTTGGTTTTGATTCTTTTTTTATTCAATATAATATTTTATTTACAAAGTTTCTTTCAAAACTCCAACTTCGTAACCTCCTAGAAAAGAGCTGCGAACTCTCAAATTCTAATTTAAATCTACTTAAGACCTTTTCTTCGTGCAAAGGGCCGAATTCATGCCTCTTTCGGAAATAGCCTTAACATTCAAAATTTGACGTGGAACTACCCTCCTCGTCTTGGCAGTTGGCCTTTTGAATTCATAAATGACAGTTGCTGTCAGAAAAGCCAATTGGATATATGTAGATATCACACAGATATATATATCAATCGCTTCAGATTCAGAACTTTTCCTAATGTTCATAACAATATGATATCTATATCACAAATAAGATGATTTTTGCGTATTTATCATTTTTCTATGAGTGAGTCAGTTCTGCTCAAAAGTCTGCTTTGTACTTCTGTAATGCTTCATTTCACATATATGTAGGTAACATCTCATCACTATTCTCTGCCAATATATTTGTTAAAAAATTTTCATTATATTGCATTGTGAGTTATATCAGCTGTTTTCTTTCATTTGGTTCATTTTCGTTTCTTTTTTTCATGGTGTACACCGTTTGAGATATTTCAAGTGCATCTGCAAATCTCCGAAATACGATTAAGAAAAGTTATGACATTACTTCTGTGGTTTTAATGGTTCACTCACGAACAGATGGAAGAGGTAAAAAGTTCCCTCGTGAACTCTCTTTTTCGAAATACTCCCTCAAGTTCAAGGCAAATTGCTGTACTTGTGAATTGAGAATGCTTCCAGGCATAATCTAAAAAAGCGTATTATAACTATATTGTGATTGTTTTTGGCCTATTTAAGTAAATATTTGTTTTCTCATTGGGGCTTCTACACTACTGATCAATGTTGTATAATCAGAAATGTCACTTGTGTGTTTAGAAATCTCAAAGGATATTTATGAATGAAACATATGTTGTATTGTAATTACTTTGGAAGTAATGATGCCTATAAACGTTCAGCTTTGGAAACAACTGTTTTTGTTATATTTTCGACTGCAACCAGCGCACAAAACGTGTGTCACACATGGCTCAAGTTTGGGGGCAGCCCAACCGATACAAGTACTTCCGTCTCCTGCTGAATAGGGCTGGGAGTTGGGTTCAAATATGACCACTACAGCTCCCATAGAAGTGGACAATGTGTCAATCATTGGTTGTGGATGCAAAGTGGCTTGTGTGGGCGAATGCAAGTGTCGCAAAGAAGATGAGGATTGCGTTGTGGGTTTGTGCTTTTTTATATGCGTTTCGACCTCAGCTGAATAGTTTAGGATATAATCAATTATATATATTAGATCTCCTTTGATTCAATTGAAATATAGTAGTAAGTAGTATAGTAGTAAATAAGTTCAGCTTTATTATACGAGATTGCTGTTAATTTCTAGTAGATTACCGATTATGTAGGAAATTGTTTTTTATTTGTGCTTAGGTTCACGATAGCAGCATACGCACATAAAATACCAGGGACGCACTCGCAATTCAACGCGCTCCACTTTTGCATGTATTTTTCGTTGGAATACGGCTCTCTTCAAAATTGAGAGAGTGAGACGGGGGTAGTAGAAAAGTCGAGAGGTGTCAGGTACCGAAGCCGAGATTAGTACATTGATGTCTTGATCAAAGCTCAGGGACACGTGGGACATGAGAAATCATTTTAACGGACTAAAGCCTCACCCCGCAATACCAATAACCGCCCTAGGCGCACATAAGTCTTTTGAATTGTGCTGAATCCAACGAGATCATCAGACCATCAATATTCTATTGAGTATATGAATAAAGGTCTGCATACAGATAGAATGGATATCCCACGAAATAATGAACCATTATGCCACCCCCGGGGTTGAGCGACCAAGATGACATGATCCCATATCCAGTTGCCTGGATATGAAACCTCGCCGTCCTCCAATTTCCTTCCACCTCCGCCCTCTCAGGGGCAGACCTCAACCTACTGCTGAGCTCAGCAAGATTGATATCTAACCCGCTTTGGTTGTGAATCAGCCTTTAGGTGCTATTACTTCCTTTTAATCAGTTGCTTTTGGTTTCTACCAGACTCTACTGTGGTATAATGTTTGCATTATGGCCCCCGTGTACCTCACAGGGACAGTGGTCGCCTGTCGCGGATCGGATGTGTGTTTTGTACTTACGGAGTCGCTGGGACAACTCTTTGTACCCACCTGAGCCGCCAGCGGGCGACTCTTGGGTGTGATCTCAGGTGCAATTATGAACTTATAATAATAAGCATCGAAAGGGCACAATAGCCTACCCTGAGAAATGAAGTAGACCGATACCCAATCATTGTTCCAGAGAAAGTCAAAACAATTCATCCGTGATTCTCCAAGATCATTTGTTAAAGATATGATGGAGGGAAGGACCTCGGTTACTTAGCAGGTGACGAGTCTCATAATTATGCTTTGAAACGGAAGAAAATGGAACAGACGACTGGATAACCTTACATATCATGGAGGGAACATAAATGCATATTATCATTATTATAATAATCTCATTTGCCAGGGAATACATTTAAATTTTGTTTAGAACGAATCAATTGATGTCTAAGGGCGTAGTACGATGCTTTAGGGGCTTTAATTTAGTGAAATTTTCACTTGCTCTGAGTACGAAACCCAATGTGCGATTACTTTTGGTAGCTATAATATCGATGTGTGATACGTCACACTATTATCAAAAATAACCTCAAGAACCTTGATTTTATCAAATTGTTGAATTTTGTTGTTACTAAAATGGTAATCGTAGGAGAAAATATTGAGCTTAAGGCTGAAAGATAAGAAAAAACATTTATCCATGTTTGGATATAGTTTATTCTTCAAATAGTAGCCATAAAATCCATCTAAGTCTTGTTGTAAGTTGTTACCGACATTAGTGATTTGAGAAAAAAGTTTGACGTCGTCTGCATAAGCCAGAAAAAAAGAGTACACAATTTGAATCTTATTATTAAGGTAAGAGGCAAGCCATCGAATTAGATCTCTCTGTATACCGATTTCCGAATTTTTTGCGAGCAAAATATTGTGGTCAACTTAGTCAATGTCTTGCTGAAATCGGTATAAACAGAGTCAGCCTCAACATGATGGTCAATTGTAGACAGAATATATTCGGAATAGTATACAAGGTTGGATTCTATTGATCTCTTAGAATAACTCCGCATTGAGTTGATTATCAACGAATGAGCAATGAATGAGTATTTATAAAATTTGACTACCCTTTCGTAGATCCTTTCGTAAATCATAATTAGAACAAAAAATGAAGACCTTTTATTTTATTTTATCTTGTTAGAGGGTATCCCCAACGTTATAGTTGTATTCGATCATAGCATGTTTTTTGGATGAGAAAATAGCAGAAAATTCAGAGATATCCAAATGAACCCTGTTTATCATTTATAATCTCAAGCAGTCTTCATTTTATTCAATACAATCTTGAAGTCGTCGGCATAAAATGACGACCTCAAGAAAACAAAAGTGGTCCAAGATTTGATCCTTGCGGAACTCCAGATAGAGATGAATAAAATTGTGTTTGATAACCTTCAATTTCAACAAACAGTTTTCGATTGTATGAGCACGTTTCATTAAGCTGGAGTTTGGAGTAATGTAATCAAATTCCTTCTGCATATTAAAGCATATCTACCTGAGGTTGTCTATTAAGTGCATCCAAAACGATCTCTTCTTCATGAAGCCATGCTGATGAACTAAGATGGCATATGTGAGAGAACGTATATGAAATTATCATAAATAGCTTTGAAGATTGCATGATTATTGAATCTCAACACAAACACAAGCAGTTTCTCAACTATTAGGATTGGGAATTTAGCCAATTAAATTGAACAAATATAAACGAGGTTCCATTAATGCCATTATGCATTCTTTGACTATAAAACTTGGAATTTGATGACGCTTCAGATTTTCAAGAAAAAAGATAGAAACTGTTGTGGTTCCTGAAAGTAATATTTCAGTTATACGTAGTTTTCATTCAGAGGAAAATTTTGGAATTTCCTTTGATTTATTTTTGCAATGTCTTATTAACGAATATCCTAGGAAACTACGTGAGAGCTCATTCGAAAGCTTGTGCGAGCAGCAGTTACCCGGGACCTACAGTTTATGAAGTGGAATGAATGAAAAATTCTGGTACTCCCAGGATTTGAACCTGGATCGTTCGGCTGACAGCTCGGGCTCTTCACAGAACGACCACGAGACCACCAAAACTGTTTTTATTAACGCAGCACCTTCTGATGGTAGAGTAGAAGTCTGTCCTTGTACACTTGCATAGATTCCGATACATTGAGATTCTCCTACATCCCACGGAAGGAAAGTGTGGCTGATTAGTGCAAAACCAGCTTTTCAATTAGAAATTTGTATTTGCGTCAATGAGAAAAACTTTTTTACCGTCGGATCTCCGAATATCGGAAGCATGTTGTTTTTTTCAGATTGCAATAGGTTTCAGGTTGACAACCCAAAAAACTACAAAAATATTCTCCTTTCGATGGTTGGAATGAGAAATCCGGACCCTGACATTGACCCCTTGTGCACGCCTTTGAACCATCTTCCTCGTATTTTAACAAGAGCGGAGGAACCGAATGAAGGTCGTTTTTTGACCTCAAATTCTTCTACAAGGAAGGCGATACCAGTGAATTTCTAATCTCTCGTGCATTAATCATTTTCACTTGATTATTGTACGATGCTAGTAAGAAGTATATTGGTATTTGGATGATTAGTAACTTGTGTATTTTTGTGGGGAGAATGGAGTTTGAGGGATTATTTTTTGGCTTATTTATCATTAATGGAAATTACAGCTTCTATGAAAGAAGTAAGATCAAATTTTTTTTGCAAATTCTGTTGATAGCTAGCTACACGTTTGATTCATTCACAAAAACGAAGAAAGGGTCCATCTAAAATAGCTCCTTCCCTCCCTATACTGCACGACGGATACTGGCTTACATAGAAATGACTTTTTGCTCAATTTGTAAAAACATATGATCATTGAATCAAATAAATAGCATATATAGGAAATATCAACAGAATGAAAAAAAAATGAGGAGAATTTGTACAAAAAGTCTCACCAGGATAATATTTCATTCAATCCCGGACAGGTTCTTGTTCCGCTCAGAGAAAATTATCTTTTGAGATCTTCAGTGGGAAAATATGTTTGATGATTCTGCAGACTGGTACAAGGCTTTATTTGAAAAAAACAAGCTGTAAAATGTCAAGAGCATATCCCCATCAACGTGAAATTCTGAAGTTGATGAAAAATAATAATCTGGAAACTTTCTCTTGGGTTCATCTTGCATATATATATATATATATATATATATATATATATATATATATATATATATATATATATGCAAGATGAATTTTCTGGGTTTTTATCCGTTTGGTATCTTCTGATTTGTTCGACGTTTCGACTTCCATTTTGAAGTCATTCTCAAGAACTGTGAGACGAATATCTGTCCATACCGTCCTGGTCAATCACTTCCCATCCGTGAAAACATCAATTTCTACATAATACCTGGATGGGCAGGATACAACCTCAGAGAGCGGTTGATGATATAATCATCAATAATATCGGACCTAGTCGGATAATAACTGAGGAGAATCATTATAAATACCAGTTTCTATGGAGAACAGACAATTGAAGTATTTGCTTAGTCTTGCTTGGTTACTTCGTAAGGGGAGTGATTGACCAGGACGGTATGGACAGATATTCGTTCTTGAGAATGACTTCAAAATGGAAGTCGAAACGTCGAACTAATCAGAAGATACCAAACGGATAAAAAAACCAGAAAATTCATCTTGCATATCGAAGATCCGTGAAAACATCAATTTCTACATTATATATATATATATATATATATATATATATATATATATATATATATATATATATATATATATATATATATATATATATATATATATATGTATATTTTTTCATACTTCCAGTAGGGTCGGTAGCCAGAAGGAATGAGAAATTGAGTGTTTCATATCACGCAGGAATATCAACAAAAATTCGACATCATTTTGATAGAATGAACTTCTGAACTGAATCATTGCAAAAAAATTCCCCTGAGGCATCAGCCATCCGAAAGATATTTTCAGTGAATTGAGAGGAGTTTACGGAATTATGGTTAATTTGAAAAATCCTCGAGCAAGAGTCGTACACAAACTTAAAGAGGTGGACATGCTGAAACTGGCGTTATGGGTAAGTTCAGAAGACATTCTCGATAGTAATAACGTGATATTTATTCGATTCAGGATTTGTGGAGTACCAAAAAATTGAAAACAAATAAGTTTCATTGAGAGGAGATTGTCACTGCCACATCGCAGTAATATTTGCAGATATTTCCTCAATACGACTATGCTAGGACGATGGGTGGGAAACAATGTTCCTATCAAAGACCACCATATACCTTCAGCCGTCCTGACTCTTGGACTTTTTATTGCGGTTCTTCATTAAAGACAATGTATTCCGATTAATAACTTTCGACAATATTGACGAATTGAAAGAATTAATAAGGAAGGCTTGCATGGCTATAAGTCCACAAATGCTTGAAAATTGCCACGAAAATACTGTAATAAGAGCGAATATGTGATCAAGAAACGATGGACGGTAAGTCGAACATTTAATGAGATATCGTGAACGGTTAGGAGTATTATGACATTTTCTTGTGTTTGTTGGATACTTGGTATATTACATTTTCATCTGATATTGGGGTTCACGTATATCTTTGAGTTATAGACATCCAATTCATCTTGGCACAGAACTGATGACGTATATGCCCAGAAATCTCTGTGAAGTATAGTAAGATAAAAAAATACTTATTATATGTATTCACTGTGTTTAAATGCACTCCTTGTAGATGTTTTTTCTTCGGTCATGGTCTGCACTACCAGTGTGCAACTAGATAAGTAGCTTAGTTGGTGTCAGGATGGATTGGATAAACTGTACATGTATTGTGATTAATAGCTGAATTTGTTAAAACAGTGGCCACTAGAATTGATAAAAAAAACTATAGGCCCATATTTCAAGAATAAAGTTGATGATGGAATGTAATGAACGAAACATCGCATTGAAAAATTGGTTCGTATAAAATTATAATATAATTTGAAACCGCATTGAAAATTATCCCGACTTCTTATATCATTCGGTATAGAGGCGGTAGTTTTTGGCGAATATCTCAAAAACAACTATTGATATTTACTATCATGAAGAGAGATTTATATCGCTTCCCATAATGGGAAACTTCTGTCTAATTGTAATTGTTTCCGAACTAGCGTAGTGGGAAAGGCTGAAATGTCTGTATGACAATAGGTGACGATATTTTTATTAGTGCCTAGGATTTTATCACCGGGACTGGATCAAATTAGGTGTGATGTGAATTTTTTTAATGGGAAATCAAGTAGCTTTCAGTTAGTAACAGATGTCTTGGCTCCTGAAATTCATCGAAACATTTTTACCACTACTCAAAAACCAGTGAAATGTTTGCTGTTTACCACCTAAATAGAACATTTTTTATTGTATCTGATTCTGAAACATTTCATCTAAGAACACTAGTTTTCATATTTGCTACCACTTCCTAGATATTTCACTATTGAACCCTCCTTATGATTGTAATGAGAAAGTCACTCATTAAACTGCCACATATTGTAAACTGAATATATCTGCCTTCCTAAATTCTTCGTCTGAAATAAATGATCCTTGTGTATATTCGTCAACGACCCCATTAGCTGAGAGTTGAGACGATACTATCGGAATACGATTAGAAAACTTTCTATGATTGTGTTTCTGAATAACAAAATACTCGATACCTACTCCTATTTAGTAAAGAGCCTGGAGGGGCTACATAGTGCTGCTTCGTGTAACGCATGTTAAATTGAAAGAATCTCGAAGACTCGAAGATTATTTACTTTTACTTTGGATGACCCTTTTTTCAGAAGGTAATTATAGGTTTTATTTCATAAACTGATTTATTTTTCACCAGTGGCGTACAATATATACACATTCAACAAATCAATCATATTTTCATTCGATGCTGAAATGAACACGAAGATGTAAAAGTGATGATAGACTACAAAAGCCAATAACACTTTTTCGCGGGGTCAAATGATCCAACATGAATCATGTTCAGAAAGATGCCGCTATATGAAACTTCTCCTAGCACTATGCCGTCAGCTTTCAGTGGTACCATGGACTATATAAACGAGGAAACTGAATTTTCCAACCATCTCACTTGTCCCAACGAATGACCACCTTCCTAAGATGAAACTTGTCTCAGCTTGGGATGATCGACCTTCAAAATCATGAAGTGCCATCATCATATATTTTATATTATTTACAATATTGTAAAGAAGTGGATGCTGAGTACGAAAACATCGGTAACCGCACAATTTATAATAACTTGTTCGATTCAGCAACAAAAATATAGCTGATCATCCTGCAATCTGTTCTAGGTGATTGGACTTCAAGTCTAGCACTTCGGAAGACCTGTTACTTTGAGGCTTGAAGCATTTTTTGCAGTCTTCATATCCACCGGTAATGAAAAGTTCTGTTTCAGCATTGATTTTTGAAGAAGTTGAAGCATACTTGCAAGAAAATTGAACGAGCTGCTTTTTATTTTGCGAACAAGAAAGAAAACCTTTAAACTCGGCTGGGATTTTGCTTGAGGGACTTGATATAAATATTTGTCGTCCGTTTCAGTTGGTTTCGGTTGAGCAATATGTGAGGTATTCTTTTCATCATCCGTTTGACAAACTACCATGACTGTAACGTGCGTAGAATCTTCGCCACTTAATCTGCATGAAGAAACAGTTTTTCGTCGCGTACGATACTTTTAGGTATGATATAGCTGGTCATGCAACTTTCATGTCCCGAGAAATGTTGTTCATCAGCATTCGGAATACACAACTTCTCAAACTTGTCTAAATTTCGTCTTTGTGTCGATTTGCGGTATTTTGAATCTTTTCAATTGACTTTATTTTGTTCATTCACCAGTTTACCTGGTAAATCACAAAATAAACATGATTTTTGGTTCGCCTTTTCAAATTTATCAATTGTAGCGACATTTCTTCACACAAAACTGACAACGGGCTTATCTGGAAACCTTCAGTTTCAGGTATGTGAGGATCTTACAAAAATATTTCAGTCGAGAAATAACGATAATAGGAATAAAAAATTCCTATCCTAGAGCCGAAAAAAAAAAACTGGACCATAATTCCGTCCGTCAACCTCCAAAATATTATTAATTAAGTCTTCCTCAACTAAAATTATCGATCAGAATGAGGTCATCGGGTTTTTCAAACGGAATGTTTCGCAGCGCCCGCTCTCTATCCAATATCGCCGAAAGCTCAAATTTTGTATACGGCCAATATGATATTTACAATATAATGTCAGTATTCCCATAATATTGAACCAATATTGGTCTTATATGTTTGTGCTATTGGGTACCGTCTGAAGAGGAATTTCTAGCAAGAACTGAGAATCAATCTCAAAAAGAGGTCTATCGATAGCCGCTAACAATAGTACAAAATAAATTGCACATTTTCATTGCCACTTTTTTCCAATAGATGACTTCTTTCAGATTTTTCTTCCGACGTTTTATTCGTTGTTGTTCTAAAATTGTTCGTATCCGTTAACCAGCTGACGAAAGACAACCCTCAGAAGTCTAAACTTGTGCCAGCAATGGATTAACGAGGCCTTACCTTCCAACTTGTGATCACCCAGCACGGTGGCCTGGCGGGAATTTGAACCATGGTCTTCGGCTTGAAAGGCGGACGTGCTAACCTCTACACTACCGAGACCATCATCCTCAATTTTTAGTTTTTATGAGTCTCAGCTATTCATCATCATCCGTGCATGCCTGAATTTTAAAATTAGCGAAAATTTTATGAAACTTTGACAAAATTCGACATTCTTTCTCCCTGTGGAGAATTGCTATCGAACACACACCTGATTGGCTACCGGCAACGGTTATTCATTCTATTGTTGAGAAACTCGGCTATCAGCTGAGTCTTCAACAGCCAGGCGAAGCTTTGGCCAATACAATCGATTGGCTGTGCTTTTTAACAGTAGATTGTAAAACTAGCCTTAGTCTGATTGTGATCATGATAGGAATTGAGACTTGCCTGAACGAATTGTTCAAAAACTTACTTGCTTCAACGCTAGTCTTCAAGTATCTCGAATGTTTTTACATTTTCCTCGTAGGAGAAATGGGCGAATTCGGTTTGTTTTTGGGATACTCCATCCATAAATAGATGGCGCAATGACTTCGTTATGTTCGCATCAACTTTGGTCGAAGCTTGGTTGATGATGGCACTTCCTTTCATTGATGAGTGGCGATAATGCCCGAAACCGGTCTGCAAGTTGGCCCGTTCCAATAATTGAAAATCAATTCCTTCATTTGTATCGTCAAAAGCAAATGCAGGATTTTCTTCTGTGAAGAAACCTGCATAGGCACCGGTCGGATATAGTGCAATGCTCTTCGTGGTATTAGCCAGGGAAGTACTTGTTTTCTGACAGATGCCAACCAAAACCTACTGCATAGGTAGTTTGAGACTGGCCTGAACTAATTTTTCAAAAAATGATATGGTGGGAATCGTCGATTTGTAGCTCGCATAAATGTCTTCATCAGCAAGAGGGCTGATGAGAAGCTTATTTTGAATATTATTTCTCATTTCTCAAACCATTCCAGTGGCAATTCTTCCTCTGAAATTTTGTTGGTTTCTCAACATCTTTCAATTCTATCGCGTTGACTCGATGAGCCTTCTCAACCTTTCGTTGTTATAGCGAGATACTTTTTGAACTCCTCATTTTCTTGTGTGAATAGAAGATAAATAGCCAACCAAAGTAATACGAATTAAGCATTTACCTTGGTTTGCACGATGCTCTCCGAGCACTACAGGAATTACATTTCGTGTGAACAAAAGAGACACAACAGTTTTTCGACACAGGTAACTTGACGAAAGCAGAATTGGGAACACCATATCCAATACCGTGTATTATAGCCGCAAGCCGCATCCATGCAAGTGGTTTTATGTGGGTCGCGACCCGCGACTACTGTCGTCTGTAAATACGAGCTGATCAAAACGCAGCACCAAATTCGACGGAAATATTTCATTGTCTTCTTGAACCCACATTCAATATTCTCGACCCATGTCTGAAAAATGCGGTTTAAAATTAGTCGCTCAATGCTGAATGTAAGCAAATGAGTTGTTCGAGAAAGTGAATCGGATTTCAACTATTGGTGGGAAAGTCTGTTAATTTTTCTTTCAACAACTTTCCATTTTTATAAACAGTCTCAGTTACTAAATCTGGGTTAATCGAATATCTTTAGATATTCTTTCAAAAAAATAAAAAATATTGACTTTTCTCTAATAAGACCGAAGACGAAATCGATGGCTAGCTAATGTTATTTATTGTAAATACTAAACGCTATCGACCTAGGTTCTCATCAGTCAATTACGTGGCATCAAACTCCGAACCATCGGTTCATACATGAAACTTAAGGGATTTGAGTTGTCCTGGGGTTAATTTTTTGTTGTTTTAACCCAACGTTAGGTACATTGCAATAATAATTATTATTAGCATTATAAGTAATGGAACATTCATTTATATAAGATGTTCACGGTTTTTATGTCCTAAGTTTCAAAAGCTTGAAATGGTGGTCATAATAAATCATAAATTGCTAGAAAGCTCAGTGGTGACACTCATATGGGAACATTGAACGGTTATTTTCACCTGAAAGTGCCAGGCGATTATCGCAGACCAATTTATTTGCACTGTTTCTGATCACTATATCACTATAAACACATTTTTGGTGACTTGTGGAAAATGAGAATGAGAATTTCTGTACCGAATATATTTCGACTGAAATTTTAAGATAGAATTTTTTCTGTGATTTATATTCGTGAAGCTTCTTATAGATGATAACCCTTTTATCTATTTACTATTTCTAACTATGATGTCACTATTTAATGAATTGAAAAAACCAAACCAAAATGATGAAACTACTAGAGGACCCAGCCTACAAGAAAATAACTAGAGACCCAACGACCTATCTAGAAAAAACCACCAAAACGATCATCAACAAATCTCCCATTAACGAGGATATCAAAAAACACCTAATCCCAAGGGAAAAATCTTCTAAGTGCCCCAAACTGTATGGTCTCCCGAAAGTCCATAAAGAAGGTGCACCACTTAGACCAATCGTGAGCTCTATAGGGTCACCAACTCACCAATTAGCGAGACACATTGCCCACGCTCTCCAACCACATGCGGAACAGGTCGATTCGTACGTACGCAATGCCGACCATTTCATAGATGTACTGAAAACACAAACGGTTAGTCCAAACGATATCCTTGTCAGCTTCGATGTAACGTCCTTATTCACCCAGGTACCCATCAGAGAGGCACTAGAAGTAATCAAAAAGAAATATAAACCAGAAGAACATATCATTGACTTGGCGGAACATTGCATAAAAAACACGTATTTCATCTATAACGATCAACGATACAGACAAATTGAGGGGGCACCAATGGGCTCACCACTGTCACCCATTATTGCTAATCTCTTCATGGAAGAGATCGAAACCAAAGCAATAGCAATGTCAGACTTGAAACCAAAACTCTGGCTAAGATATGTTGATGACATTTTCGTGATTTGGTCACACGGATATCAAGAACTCGAAAGGTTTTTCAATCACTTGAATGAACTCCACCCACGGATCAAATTCACCAAAGAAATCGAAGAAGATAACAAGCTCGCGTTTCTCGATGTTTTAATCATAAAAAAGCCCGACGGTACACTAGGCCACACGGTATATCGCAAAGCAACACATACCAACAGATACCTGAACGCAAATTCACATCACCATCCAAAACAGATTCACGCTGTGGCAAAAACACTAATTACACGTTCAATCAGGTTGGCAGACAACGAACATCAAAAACAAGAGAGGAACACGATCGAGGAAACTCTACGAAT
This sequence comes from Zygogramma bicolorata, assembly GCA_032362365.1. Classification (NCBI taxonomy): domain Eukaryota; kingdom Metazoa; phylum Arthropoda; class Insecta; order Coleoptera; family Chrysomelidae; genus Zygogramma; species Zygogramma bicolorata. The sequence continues at coordinate 63,271 of JAVJAQ010000040.1, read as the reverse complement.
GAATAACTACTCGGAGAGAATCATAAAAACGGCTTCCAAGAACAAACCAAAACAGCAGAAAACCCCAGAAACACCGGTCATAACAACCAGACTACCATACATAAAAGGAACCACAGATAAAATCAGCAGAATTCTCCGCAAACACGACATAGCTACTTCGTTCGTACCAGAACGTACAATTAGATCGATACTCCGTAATCCGAAGGACCAAATACCACTGGAGTCCCAGGGAGTTTACGAAGTACCATGTCGAGACTGCAACAAGTCCTACATCGGCCAGACCAACAGACGGATCAACGTACGCAAGGATGAACATGAGCTATCAGTGAAAGGGAAAGTCACCACATCCTCCATCTTCCAACACGTATTGGAGACAGGGCATAACATCAATTTCGAAAACACCAAAACATTAGCGAGCGATGAAAACTTCTACTCTCGAACAATCAGAGAGGCTATCGAAATTGAGAAACGCCGAGTAGTATGAATAAGAGAGATGATGCCCAAAGATTACCAAGAACGTGGAAATCCATCCTATCACAAAACAAAAACAAGCCGATCACACCAGAGGAAAAAGGTCGGACCTTATCAAGTAATTACCATACAGACATAATGAAAAATGCAGTCGGACCAACGAAGAAAGTGGGAGGGGCCCAGGTCAAAGATACCATCAATGAACACCCCTATATATTGAGAAGTAGAACTCGAAATAATTAGTCGAGTTCGGAGGACGAAACTCGATCATCACCTAGAAGATGGCAAATGAGACTTTGCCGAAACGTTGTGACAATTATCCTTCAGGGGATCAAAACCACAGAACACGGAATGAAACCTGAAAAAACAACTCATCATATGTATATATATATATATATATATATATATATATATGCAAGATGAATTTTCTGGTTTTTTATCCGTTTGGTATCTTCTGATTTGTTCGACGTTTCGACTTCCATTTTGAAGTAATTCTCAAGAACTGAGAGACGAATATCTGTCCATACCGTCCTGGTCAATCACTCCCCTTACGAAGTAACCAAGCAAGAATAAGCAAAGACTTTAATTGTCTGTTCGCCATAGAAACTGGTATTCATAATGATTCTCCTCAGTTATTATCCGACTAGGTCCGATATTATTGATGATTATATCATCAACCTCTCTCTAAGGTTGTATCCTGCCCGTCCAGGTATTATGTAGAAATTGATGTTTTCACGGATCTTCGATATGCAAGATGAATTTTCTGAGTTTTTTCCGTTTGGTATCTTCTGATTTGTTCGACGTTTCGAATTCCATTTTGAATTCATTCTCAAGAACTGAGAGACGAATATATGTCCATACCGTCCTGGTCAATCACTCCCCTTACGAAGTAACCAAGCAAGAATAAGCAAAGACTTCAATAATTGTCTGTTCGCCATAGAAACTGGTATTTATACTGATTCTCCTCAGTTATTATCCGACTAGGTCCGATATTATTGATGATTATATCATCAACCTCTCTCTAAGGTTGTATCCTGCCCGTCCAGGTATTAGGTAGAAATCGATATATATATATATATATATATATACTCACATGATTTAGAGATAGTTTCCCTATGGGGATCATAATGTTTCCACGCAAAATTGATTAATTTTTTTATTTGACGATAATCATTGTATATTCGATTATTTTGATTTTTATTAAAAATTTTCACAACCTAGGTCACTGCCACAATTAGAACTCATGATTAATGCGGGCGATTTGGATTATTTTCAATAACTGGATTTTTTATAAACGATACCTATCATGTGTTTTTGAATCCAAAGGAATCCTCATGTTCATTCGTAACGCCCACCTTAAATTGTCAATATAATATTATTGTGCCAAAATCAGTATGATTTTTAGTGAAGGCCTGTCAATATATGGGAGCAGTGTCAATATTATTGACATTTGAGAGGGGTATATTGGCATGCTATGATATTGTGCGATTTTCATTTGTCAGTTTAGAAGTTTGCCACACGTGTTTCACTATACAATTACTCTTTCAATTATAATCAACAGACTATTTGTATTTTTCACAAACATTACTGAGGTGTGATGTAACAAAATAATTTTCGAAAGTCAACATTTTCCATTCCTTACTTTTACCTTCTACAATTTTCCCACCACCTCGCATCAATCTGACAACAGTAGCGTCGCAGCCTCCTGCAGGAGATGATGAAGATTACGAGGCGATAAGTGGTGGAAACGGTTCATCTATCATTGACGTCACCTCGAGTATAAGAAGTGAAATTGAGTCGAGGAAGCAGTATTTGTGTGTGGTTTTCTCGTCCTTCGGTCAGATCAGGTCGTAGCACTTGCGGCTGTTGGTTCTTTGACTCTAAACAAGTGTTACGGTGCGTTTTATAGCGTTTGACCTACTATTGGATCCGGTGGTAGGTAAGTCAAGTTCTTTGCTTCGGGGAATTATAATGAGATGATCTTTAGAAATCTGGGAAAAGTGCTGGAATGGTGATTCAGTGACAGAGCAGGAATTTCGAATAGAGTGAGCAGGAAAAGTGCTTTTTTTTCTGGAATTAGTGTTGATATCGGTGATTCGAGCAGTTCGTGGTATTCGTGTGTATCTTTATGAATCACGATTTGAAGTTCAACAAGAGAAATCAAAGTTGAATGCTCAGGAAATGGAAAGTGAGATATTCATGACTGCAATGAAAAAATAAACTCCATAAACGTTTAATGTTTGTTAATTATTTACACACCAAATATAGTGAATATTTTGCTCTTCTTGAGTTAGAATGATGTGTCATTTGAATGAACCAAAAAAAATATTTTATCTGGGTACATCAAACACATTCATTCGTATTTGTAATAAAAATTGTTTTCATTGTAGTGATTGAATTTTATATACATGGATTATCACAAAATAACTTTCTCAACTCAAAAATGAGCATTTCGATAAATAATTCAATTAATTCCACTGATTGATAAAGATAAAATTCAATTCCTCAACGCCAGAGTGATGTTTCGCCTATAAAAATGTAATGAATATAAAATTAATTATAATGTTATATATTAAATTATAATAGCCTTTTGGAATTACTATAGCCACAGACATACATGTTTCCTGTCTTGTAGAATATATGAATTTTCATCTTCATGTGGATAAAATTGGTTTGAGTTTTCAATGTGACTAACTTATTTTACTAAATGATAATAATCTAATTATTCACTCCAGGAAAATCATCGAAGGACCTAAAAAAAATATGTATATTAAAATTGATGATACAGCTCAAATATTCATCTTATCGAAATGACACTCTAGAACTTAAACCTTTTCTTTGTTCATATTCGAATTGTCCTTGCCATGTTATGAAAAAATATAGAGTTGAACGAGAGTAAATTCAAACTATTTGATTCTCTTCTAATATTTTTTTTTATATTTTCCTTTTTTCCCTAGGAGGAAAACTCATTTTTATAAAACACATGAATTTCGATTTGACCAATGAAATGATCTGTAACATTGAGCTAAATGAGACATTTTCTAGAAGATTTTCCTTCCACATGTGGTATGTTGGCATTCGAAAGAGTTGGGGGAATGGTAGATGGTAAAGAGGTGAAGAGCAGGCGTGGAGTTTTGAATGTCGTCCAAGCATCCAAATGTGTTTTCTCATAGATCTTACATTGTGGGTGTCTAGGATTTTTTATACTTCTGATTAACAGATTTCAGGGTGAAAAGTTCACATTGGGAAGCTATGTATATATTACTAATATCACGACTATAATACTTGATTTAAAGAAAAGTGGTTGTCACACGTTTCGAATATCAACGCTTGGTTGACGAAAGCTTCTTTGTTCAATATGTCATCCGTTTTTCTTCTCTTTACTTATGTTCATGTTAATGATAACAATTCCGAACCATTTGATTTTATATGAGTGCTCTACTACTATTCCTAATTTGCTAGTTTCTTCCTGTTTCGGATTTTTTCGGGTTCACCATGTGAAGATCTTTTGATTTCTCCAATAAGTCTTGCTACACTTACATGGTATCTGCTATAAGCAGTTTTTGGAGTTCAGAGTCGCTGGTTTTGATTGAAGGTTGAATTTTGGAGGGGTGATCGCAAATTCTGTACCTGGATCAAAAACAGATTTCGATCGTCTGTCTATTCATCTAGATTTTCACTCACAGACCGATATCTTCTCTTTGGGGCTTGCCTCAATATTCAAAGCCAGTATCTGATCCACGAGTTTCTTTGAGTTGAAACTCTTCTAAAGATCATTCTCTATGTTGTTCAGATATTTTTCTCATATCCTGTTCTGTCTGTTTTTAGTTAAAAGTCGAGGAACGGCAGTATGTTGTGGGATTCTTTTTCTGTTACTAGTGTCATGGAAGTTCTTATATGTTTTTCAGGTGTTGTAGAAAGTTATTTAGTTCTTTATCTCCATGGTTCCATGTTTAACAGTGTTGTCTAAGTATCTCATCCCTCATCCAGACGCCCAGTGGTATAGTCATTTGTCTTGAATGGGAAATCGGTCCTTCCTCTATGAGTAATAACTCTTGAAGCAACATTCTTGTTGAACAATGATGCCTTTCACAGAAAGTCTATTGTTTTATTTACTAGAATGTCATCTGTTAGATTCTCATGAATGATCGTCATGAAGGAACAAATCAGCAATAAATTCAGTATATAATATTTGTCGATCACACAAAATTTTCATTTGAGAACTTTGAGACGAAGAAGTGAGGTTATTTTCGAGATCGAATAATAATTCAATAAGATGCTTCTTTCCAACACTGCGTGACTCAAAAGTCGTCAAAAAATATATCTAATTTCTTTCAGATTTTATGTTCTTGATTCATCTTCTCAAAAAAACGATTACTCAGTACAGTAATAAGAACATCTTTCCCACAACGTTTTCATTTGATTTCATCGGCAGTGTCGATTGTGTGAATCATTAGAAATTGCAATGTTTTTCTCTTGAAATTTTAACATCTTTTCCAGAACGTTTATGATTCGATTTCATCCTCTCTCATTGAATGAGCGAGTTCATCTGAGTGAAAATTTCCGAAATAAAATACAATCCATGTGCGTATCAATAGAGATCTATTGAACTTGTTCGCTCCCAATGTCAGTCACACTCCAGAAATCAAGAACTGTTACCAAGAACGGTAATGAAATGCCGTAATCTATTAGTGCCTCGTAACTGTATGCTCAGGTACCCACAGAAACGTTATAATAGTAGTTTTAGTTCGTAATTGATATGTCAGTATACAATTAGTCATACCAAACGAAATATCCCGATAACAAATATATTAAAACATTCATATTCGCAGTATTGAGAAATGAATCTGAAATATTTTTTATTGGTACTTCTCTCGAAACTTCTTGAAAACATTGAACAGAAACAGAAGGACTTATTGTTCTTCATTAAACAAATATTCAAATAAGAAAATGGCAGTATCGGTTGTGTGACATATTAGAAATTTTCATTATCCAGCTTCAACGGAAGTAAAAGTTGGCATCTTTTCACATTCTCCTTCAGAAGTAGATTCTAAGAGCCTTATTTTTTCAACTGCTGCATCTTTTCAACCAGAATCATTTTCGCTGTAGTCTTAATATTTCTCCTGATACACAACCCCCAACAACAGCAGTAGGAAGCCAACTTGCATGTCATATCCATTTCGCTGGAAACCTAGTGGATCAATATATTTTTGTATCGTAGATAGGATTGTATTATCGCTGATGATAGGGAGATTTGTGGCTAGTCACATATCATACCTGCAGGTATGAGGAGCCCCGTTACTAATTTGATGTTTTCATTAGTGAACCCTAGAAGCTGTTCAGTTTTCGTCCGCGAAGGACTGATGAACCTTTTCGCTTCCAGTGACGTCTTAATTGATCAATTAATCAATTGGGAAAGTGAATACATTATCTATTCACCAAGTTTTTTCAATCATTGTTTATTTGGGCCATAAGGAACCCTCATAAATTCTTCAGCGAGTTTGCCGAAGTATTCAAACTCATTTTGATGAGAGATTGGTGAGTAATCAGCCAATGTTGTCGAAATATTTTTCAGTGATAGGTGTATCATCTCTTTTCTACGAATGCTCAAAAGATCAGAACAACTTTCCGTCGTCGGAAGTATGAACAATGACAGTACCTTTTTCCATTAGGAAGTTATACCTCTTTGAATTTAGAAGAAGGGTATTCCATCTTGCATTTTGCGAAATATTACGATTAGAACACACATGTTTTTAATAAAATTATACCTAATTTCTCGTTCTTCGGTCTTTTTCTACAATTGATGCCAGTTTTCAAAGAAAAACTCGAGTTGTAATTCCGCTTCGTTTCGAGATTAGAAAAGTAGCTGTTCGATGCTCAGTAATACAAAGGCACGTTCTAGATAACTCCCGACCGTTCTACTCGTTGAGGGTTTTCAGAAATTTCATTCGTTGACCAGCCTATCCTTCATATTTGTTTCTTTTTTTCTGTGAAAATCGACCCAAAAACTGCTGAAACGTAAGGTTTATAAATAATAAGTTGTTTTAATGAATATTCGTTTTAATCAAATAGTTTTGGAAATTCTTGATGAAGATTTCCAAACAACCTGTTAAAAGGGGAACAGTATTTTCAAAGTTTTGAAATTATAGCATCTTCCGTTGGAACATTATCAATTGCATATACAAAAAATCGTCGTCAACGATTCTAATGCGTCATTCGACAGAAAACTACCATAAATATGCGATCATCAAGTGGAAATTTCAAGGCAAATAAACCATTTTATCCATCATAAACATCAAACCACTTGAAAAAACAATTTCTGTTTATTGTCATACTTAGATGACTGCTTGCAGTGATTCTGAACGGGAGCTTAAAATCAAAACATATTTCAATACACTCGGAATCTCCATAGATATTTATATTAGGAAGAATAAAGAACATAAAATACTGCAATGAGCAAAGACTTGGCAAATATTCAAAAAAATGAAATTCAACCCAAACTGACCAACATCAAGCAGTAGACAGAGAGCCCAGAGCCAAAAAATATCTGAAATGATAAAGGGGAGTTTTGCGAAACTTGATTGCAGAACTGATATACATGCATATACTGTGGTCGATCAAGCATTCGTTAGGTCAGGTGCCTATGGTGAGCTGTCAAACATTGAAGACTGAATCTCTCACTGCAGGTTACTTATTACATTCAAAGCACAGTTATCATAATTTCAATGTTCGGAATTAATGCATTCACAAATTCAATGCCAGACAGCGGTTTCGACCCGCCATAGGTCTCGTCAGTGATACTCAGCTGGACCTGCGAACACAAAACATTTCGAACAGTCTGTTCCTAAACAAACAAAAGTCTGAATCTGGTGCAGATAGTGTAAACCTCTAAGGCGAAACGCCTACACCAAGTAGAGGAGACCTTTTACAGCAGGCACATTGTACGGCAAAGCCGCAACAAATTACCCACCGCGAACGAGGAGCGTCTTCGGTCTATTTGCTGAGAAAGCTGAAACCCTCCACAAAATTACAAATTTGAGATGTCGTAGGCTCACAAAAAATAATTCATTCATTAATTTGCACCCACAGTAACGGATGTAGCAGTTTTTATCAGAATTTTAATACCTTTGTTGAAATTCCGCCATAAAAAAAGCAGAAATATTTAGTGAAAGTATGAAAGGTATAAACATGGAACGCTGAATAGAGAATTTTCAAAAACAAAATGGAATGATATATTTCCAATGAAATTTCATTAAGATAGATATTATCAGGAAAAATAGTATAACCGTATTAAACTGGTTTGCCGCGAATTTAACTGGGTTCTGCATGAAATATCTTTAATCTAATTAACGATGACAACTAGACCACGAGCAAGTGGACCATCCTAGTAACGGTTTGTATGTCGGGCTAGAAATTCTTATAGTGATGAGTCATAGCATGATAAGTATGGTAACCATCACCTGGCACGCATCAGCCCTGCAAGTCATCAACCCCTATATTTTGGACAGTGTACAAAAAAAATTAAAAAATCGTTTGCTGTTATCTTGATATATTTAATCAGATTTGCTGATTCATAATGGAGTTCGAAAAAAAATTGGTAGACGTTTGCGATGAGCACAAGTATCTGCCAGGTGAAATGAAAGTTGTGAAATATAAGGATGTTATTCAAGTACATGTCCAAACTCGAAGGGGTGAGTAATTCTAAGACAAAAAGTTCGTAAAAACATGGGTCCGGTAATGCCTCGTTTTCAAGGCAGTGTGTCAAAATTTGAAAAAAAAACTGAATATCTCAATAATCCTATAGCTATATTCTTAAAATTTGTCGGTGGTATTTAGGGTATTGAGAGGCTGATTTGGTCATAACTAGATTGAGATTATCATGTCCAATGCCGTCCGGAAGGTACCTTAAACAATATTTTTTACCAAAAAAAGTGCGACAGTGATTTGTTGCATTTTCGTATTTTTTATCAAATTGAGCTACTGAAACTACAACTTATTTATCCTTATCTTTTTTATTGTATCTTGTTGTTTCTGAGAAAAAAATAAATAAAATTACTTCATTGCATGTCCTTGGTACAAAAAAATAAAACTAACAAACCATCAACCACCCGGATGTACCTACTCGCTTATTTATCATTGATCAAATTACATAACACGAAAGTCATCTTTCGAACTTTTCGATTAATTGTTTTCGCTGAAGCACAACGTTAAAATGACGCACTTCTCAGCTGAACAGATTCATATTATATATATGTATTCATTACAAACTGTTACCAGGTTTAAACGTCTTATTATTTATCATCTTTCTGTTCTTCAGGATATTCTTGGGTCAACATCCTGTGAGAAAACAATATCATTTTTATTTTTCCAAGGACATGCAATAAAGTGTTCTCAAGAACAGAGTGAGATACAAAAAAAGGTGAAGATAAAAACGTTGTAGTTTCAGTAGCTCAATGCGAAAAAATATACGAAAATTGCAAAAAATCAATGGCACACACTTTTTTTCTCAAAAATATTGGTTAATTTACCTTCCCGACGTCACTGGACATAATTATTTCAATCTAGTTACCACCAAATCAGCTCTTCGATACCTTAAATACCACCACCAAATTTAAAGAAAAACGGCTGAAGGATCAATGAGATATTCAGGAAAAAGCGTTTTTTTTTCGAATTTTGTGTATTTCGAAAAAGAAGCCCTACCGGACCTATTTTTAAATTGATCTTTTTTAGAAATACTCAAAGAATCACCCCTTTGACTTAGGACACGTACTTAAATAACCCCCTTATATCTCACACCTTTGACTTCCGTGGCAGGAACTTGTGCTTATCGCAAACGCCTGTCAATTTTTTCAAACCCCACAATGAATGAACAAAATCATATAAAAATGTAAAGCTCACAGCGAAAATTTTTTTAAAAATTTTTGTACACTAAAAAATATAGGGGTTGATACCGTGCAGGGCTGATGCGTGCCAGGTGAAGGTTACCATACTTTTGATGTTATGACTCATCACTATAAGAATTTTCAGCCTCAAAGACAACCCGTTAGTAGGATGGTCCGATAGTACAATATCCGTTTGCTCTAATGCGATCTGTTCTTTCAGACTGAAAATGAAGCTATACTTCCTCGGCACAGTCTTGTGTGTTCTCCTACTTCGATGCACAGCAAATCCCATAGCAACCATAATAGCTGATGATCGACCAATAGATGCCGAAACGATTATCGAAAAACAGGGTGTGATCCAGGAAAACACCCCGGGCGTTTTTAAAACTGAAAGTGCGACGGTTGAAGAAGTGGCCAAAGAGACTGAAGTGAAAGAGACTGAAACAAAAGAAGCCGAAGCCGTTTCTGCGGCTGAAACGAATGATGTGCCAACTGAGAAGCAGGAGGTGAAGAAGACTGAAGTTAGTGTCCCTGAAAAGAAACCAAAATCGAAAGGAGAGGTGAGAGAACTCAGACATTCCATTTGCGAATGAAAATTATTATATGCTAAAACTTTGCAATGTCAAAACTCCAATATCAGTGGAAAATGGTTTGAGCGCTTTTTTAAATTCCTTGTCATGCAATCTCACGAGTGCTCCCAAAAGGAAAAAACTTTTTAGGGCAAGGGTAGGCCGATAATCAGAGGTTTCGAAAGCACTCTGGGGCATCTCACTGATTTTTATCGTAGGGTATTTGTTATTCCAACTGTAGGATAATCCAGAAAACTCATAGTGCTAACGGGGTCGGTTGGTGTATTCGATCAAGCTTTTGTGTATTAAATTAATGTTTTTGGACGTTCCAAGTTTTTCTTGTAACAACTTATATTACGGACAACCGACACATTTTCCGGGCAAAGAGATTTTTGTTGTTTTTAAAAAAGCCTTCCAAAATGAAGAGAATCACAAGATGATTGCACTATAACTTTTGAATTATCATTTCTGTACTGCGGTGTACATAACTATCTTCTGGTGAACATTGGCAATTCTGATACAACGTATATTGCTTGATAGAAATGAAGTAATTATAATTTTTTTGTGGTGCACTGAAGTAATGAAAAGGAAAAAATGATTTCCAAATCCCAGCCATTTCCACCATTATTGATATTGACTTTATAAACCGGTTTATTTCAATATCACTTATATAATAAAAATTTCTAAAAAATATGTTTTCAAAATAATTCTTAAAACAAAAGAATATGTTATAAAAATGAGTTATTGAGTACAAAATTGTAGTATTATTCTCAACCAGAAATTTCGGAGGTGTTTTGTTTCTGTAGGATGATAAATAGAGACCGTTCTGAAGATGTCACATTCAAACAAGCGGCATTCAATCACTGGCGCCAAAAACCAAGTTAAGAAATGACATCTAAATGTGTTAACGCAAAAAATTGGTGTTGTGAAAAGCACATAATCATATAATTCTTTCAAAACTTGTTGAATGTTCAAACGGTTCCCGCTCATTTTGGGCATTTGCTAAAACTGTCGCGAAAAAAGTCACTTTTAGTTCATTTTCCTCTTCAACCAAAGAGAATGGATCAGAAGGCACCACTGACCAACAAAAAGCGGATATATTAGCTTATATGTTTGCTGGAAGTTCTACTTTAGACTCATCAAGAATCCCCGAATATCACGCCTGTCGACAATCATATGCCTGAAATAATTTTTCACCAACAAAATATGAGAAATATTTCGAGTGACCTGAATAAAAACAAGACTTGCGGATCTGATGGAATTTCAGCAATTATTCTTGAAGTGTGTGCCCCCTAATTGACACCGGTACTTTGCGAATTGCTCAACTCTGAGTCCTGTAAAACAGCCAGATTTCAGCCGGTTCCTTGAAAAGAAAAAAAAACTTTTCCTTTTCATCATGGACTAATTGCATTGCTCTCTATGGTTTCCAAAGTCATGGAAAATGCAATCAATATGAAGCTTATCAAACATCTGGAAAAACAGGAATAATTAATGATGGTCCCCTTTGTGTCTGCTTCATATCAATGATTTGCTGAAGAAAACATCTTTAGTACAAAGTTTTGAGGACGATGGTACTCTTCATAGTACGTATCAGCACATGTAACAAAAATTCAGAGAGGCATTAACGTCAATAGTACTAACGATGACTTGGTGAAATTAACTAATGGGGTATCAACTAAGTGGAATTAAATGATGGAAAAAGCCAGGTATCTCTCTTCTCGAAGAAAGCCGATCTCTCTTCATCTAGTATTCAAATACCAGGAGTAAATATTCCTACAAAGTCAAGTATCTCAAAATCAAGTAATCTAACTAAAATATCCAAAGAATATAACAATAATTGTGGCCCAAATTCCTTTGAAAAATGAATTGAAATGAAGTTATTTTAATTTGAGCAACAGCATGCTCATTACTATTCTGAAATATCCCTAAAAAATGTAGTAACCGGATCAATTTGTTTCTATTGAAAAAATAACTCTTTTTCATTAAGGACCACCGCAAAATATCAATATTGAAAAATAGCAGCAACTATTCATCGGTTCAATATTCTTTCCCAGATTATGATCATTTTCAAATGTTTAAATAAAAACAGACTACAGCTTATACAATCCATCTTGGCACAAACTCGGATACTTTTTCAGTTGCACACTGTCAGTGTAGACCATGACGAAGAAAAAAACACCTTCTAGGAATGAATTTCAACACAGTGAACACATATAATAGGTGCTTTTGATACACTCCACAGATACCGCTGGGCATATAGGTTATTATTTTTGTGCCAAGACGGATTGGACAAGCTGTACTTAAATACCAAAAAAGGCAACAGATCATTCTCTTTCAGACGGTGATATCGGGCAAACAAAAAAAGTAAAAAATATCATTTCAAAAGTATAATCTGTTGGAATGTATATGGGTGTGAAAAATAAAATCCATTCATAGTATAATCTGTAGAATCAATTGTAAAATCAAACGAATGTGTTCGATACGCATTCTTGATAAACAAGCATGAATTTATTCAACCATTTATTTCTCGTTTATGGGAAAATAAGGTCAAAAATCACTCCAGTTACACCAATCTTGTCACGATAATCATAGGTATCCACGGATAAATGAAAAAATTAAAAAAATTAGTATATTATGTAATAGGCTCAAAAAATCCCTAACAAACGGAGAAATGCTATATCACAAAGAGATTGTCACAAATCGTTATAAACTATAAAAAAATCCAAGGAAATAGTTGTTTACAATTTTATATCTCTTCACCAGAAGTCAGCTGATTTAAAAATGATTCACTGCATTGAAACATATATACTTTGGTAACTGGTTAACCTAAACAAATCAAGATAACATAAGATGCAGAACCAAGATGACTAAAGAAGTTTTCCCAACAATGATCGAACCATAAACAGACCTGAAAATGGCGATCGAACGAAGTTCTTTGTTTTCAACATCAGTAATGTAAAATGCCTCCATTCGAAATGCATATTCCAAAAATTTTATCAATACGCTTTTTTGGACGATAAAGATTGTTCACAACATGAAGTGAGATTACTTTTGAGACTACTGATCTCACTTATCTAATTTCTTGATTTTTCATTAATTTTATGCCAACAGATCAGCCGAATTTACCAGAATCTTTCAAATGTTTATAATTAGTCGTCTATTATTGCGAACGATCCTTCTATTCTCTACTCAACACTGTTTTATTTTTGAAAATTTATTGTCGTTTGTATTTATCAACAGTATTATTTTGTGTTGACATTCATTTCAGTTCATACTAGAAAAGAACTAATTCTGTTGGAAAATTCACCTGAAAAACATAACATAATCGCGGCACTTGTTAGGTTTGGCCAATGTTCGACCATCCCTTGCAACCTACTAAGGAGACGAGTGATATTAAAGTTACATCTTTTTCATTAAATACTAAAATGATTTCTTTTCATGTGGACATTGTCCTAACCTGATAACTTCAGAGCAAGTTGGAGACTACGATCGCACGGAATGTTAACTTAATAAAGCGAGTACCATACTGAACAACAATATTCAATATGGAGCAAACCGTATATAGCTCTTATTTTATGATTCATTACAATTGGAAAATTGTATTCATCCAATTATGGCAATTGTTTTCAGTATGAACGTACATTTGCGTCAATTTTCCAGAAGCAACTGGCTGAGAATCACGCTAGTGTTTTTTCGGTAATTGAGTATTGAGAGACTAAAGGTAAAATGTTATTAGCATATTTCCGGTAGCTTAAACAATGTTGGAAAAACACAAATGTTGGGTAAAAAAATTCCTTCAGCATTCTCGTAAAATTCTCCATCGTTTATTTTTATTTTTTTCCAACACGCAGAGGAATCAGTTTAAAAAGCCCATATCATTAAAATAGTTTGTTTTTATTTATGATACTGGAAGCGTTATAAATGCCATTACGCCCTAGGAGTGGGGGCAAATCAATGTCGTAGAATATTGTGACCAGAGTAATTTCAAGCAGAATTAGAGACAATAAAAATAGTCAGTTGAGATATTTTTTTATTTTACATTGACACTAATACGAAATGAGCAAGTGAGGCCCAAAAGCTGACTCAAGATTTATGATAAGAATTTCCAAATAAAATGTGAACAATAAACCGTTGTGTGCACGACGGTCACAACACCAAAAAAATTATTTCGGGCAACTTTCAAGTCTCTGTCGGACTTATGAATTGCTGCCCTCGAATATAAACACCCCCATTATACCCTTGGCACATAAATAACTAGAAATGTATGGGATATAGTTAAAGTGCAAGCAGATGAAAGATAACTCTATCCCAGCAGAATTCATGGAAAGTATTTTCAATTTAATACCCATGACTTTCTGTTCTGAAACTAACTTTGAATAACCGGTTCTTGCTAAGAGAATTGGAAAATACTGAAAAACCTTTTTCAGTAAATGTTCTTTAAAACATCTCGTGCTTTGCTATCCTTCTTCCACAACATCATTATATAATATAATGGTGATATCATCATAAAATGAATAGATAAAAAATATTTATAATTTTAGTAGGTATTATAAGTTATTAAATGTATGAAGAGATAGGGAGATACAATCAAGCTATATCAACTATAGACAATATAACATAAATTATTCAACTTCACTTTATAAATTAGCCTGAATACCAGTTATTCAACATACTAAGATGTTGAGTATTTTTGAGTTGAGTTGCCTCATTCTAGAATATTGGGGTGGGGAGTTGAAAAAAATAAAAATTTGTTCATTCAATTAGCTCAGCAAGCTCCTTATAAAAATCATACACGTTTATTTCTCTTCTTACACGTACCTATTTCGAATCTTATCGCCAAGTTTTTCTTCTTCTTGTTGCAGGTCAAGGGAAGGCAATCCAGTGATGACGATGACGACGATGATGACGACGATGATGATTTAGATATCGGTGTTTCCGATGATGATGACGACGACGACGACGATGATAGCGTTGCATCGGATGATGATGACGACGACGATGACGACGACTATTTCGGAAGTTTTCTTGATGACATTCTTGGAGGTGAGAATTTTTAATCGAACCCATCAACGATGAGAACCAAATGTATAATTTATTGATGAGATTTTGGTGTTAATACCAGATCGATATCTACATTCACAAAATCATAGCTCCAAAACTGTCATTTTTCATAAGAGCCAAAGAAGGCTGTTTATGTAAACAGAAAAATCGACGAAATTGAAAATTTTGGTTCGAAAAAAAAAAGGTCAGTCAACCCAACATCGAATTGAAATGACTCTCACTCGACGCGCCCTTCGCTAAGTTAGCATATTCAGGAGAATTAAATAATTATATTAATACCGAAATGACAAACAGAAAGAGAGAAGTCTTATTGAAATACCACCTTCTGTTTACGAATTGAATTGAGTAGCAGGATTATTACTTTATTTATCACTTTTTATACTATTACTACATCTACCTATTTTTAGCCTTCCGATTATATGGAGAAGCCTATTTTCATATCTGATCAGTCTCAATTTGTTGAGCAACAAGGGGAGCGTGAGAAGTTGTGTTACACGTGTAGAAATGGCCCTAATTTGAGAATTTTTTTTCTACAAAAAAAGTTTTTCTGGAAAAAAACAGATGAAAAAGAAAGATGAAGAGAGAAATAAATGGTAGTAGTAAATAGTATGAATAGTATTTCAGAAATTAAGGTAATAGAATGTTTGACTTGCTCAATGTCGCCAATCATGCTGTCATTATTTTGTCTGTCCCAACCACGAACCCAAAATTCTCAAATCATGAAGAAACTATTCATGACACGATATCACTTCTAATAGATTTGAACAAAAAATATACGTCATTATTCGTCTTTCATTTTTCGAAATACTATCAAAATTAATTAATCCAATATAAGAATCGACTTCGCCATCTAAAAAACATTTGTCTTTCACTGATGTGAATTTCTATTCTACAAAAAAGCGATTGGTCTAACGACCAATATAGAAGGGGTAACAACGTACCTACATTATCATTCTTTTTGGACTGATATAAATAACGTGGAGAAATTTGAATATATTTGGCGGAGGGGTTCCTGATTTTTTCAAAGAACAATAGGAAATTTTATGAGACGTATTGTAATCATTTGATCGATCATCGGGACCGAATAAAAAAAATAATTAATATTCATCTAATGTTTCTGTAAATACCGCATTTGTATTAAATTAAATCGAATATTTCGATGCTTAAAAATGTTGCCGATAAAAAAATGCAACGAAATATGTAGTTCTATTGAAGATGTCCCAATTCAGTCGACACTCTATATTAAACTTCCATAAAACATCCTAAGTGCCTGATTAGATAATGTAAAAGAGAACACAATGTTTTTCAGAATGAGGGAATAACGAGAAATATAATATTTCGAAATAGAGAATAAAAAATTACCAAAAGATTCAGTCTGTTTTCCAAATGAAAGTAGGTGGGAAATATGCAGATTTCGAAATAATTGTCAAAAAGGCATATTTTTCTCAATAATACGAAAATATGCTTATTTCCGGAAATTCTTTAAGACCCCGCCTTCTTCTGGTAGTTTTACTAAACAAGCTAACCTTGACACGATATTAGAGTTCACACACTATCCCAGTATCGAATGGACAGAAAGGATATAGGTACTCAGTTTCTTCCTCAGAAAACCCCAATCCCCTCTAATAACTACGACCTCACCAAGTTTCCAGTAATAAATCATCACCGGTTTATAAGCCTCTGCAGTCTCTATCGGCGAAGGTCAGTTCATTCTCATTGTTGAAAATATTATAATATTTCCGTATATAATCCATACATTGCATATTTTCAGTGACCCTCGTGAATCATAATACTAATCAAGAGATATATGACGCACGCAAAACGCATTCATTAAAACAGACCTAAATTGTAAAATATCTTAAAATAATCAAAAATATCTTTTCTCTACCGAGAAATTGTTTACCTCGGCCTTCGGCCTAGAATAACAATATTTTTCTCTTTTCAGAAATGATTCCTTTTCCGCCTCCACAAGTAATATATTATTTTGTCTGTCGAACCTTTTTTGCTTAGGGATCTTCTTTCAATAGAACAGCTGAGCTTTGGAACTCCTGAGGCGTACACATTTCAAAAATTCAAAGTAATAACAATTCGAATCTTTTTTCCCTTGATTCACGCAATGTTCTTCGAACATTACAGGGCTTCACTTTCGTGTGAATCTTAGGAAAACTTTATCGAGGCTCAAAATTGTCATTTTTGTTGTAAAAATTGTCATGTTGAAATTCGTAGCAGTCTTGTTGTTCGTCAATTCCCGCGGAATTAACACAGGCTTTGAATGAGATATAGGTCAATTTAGCAACATGACCAAATACACAACCTTGAAATAATTCCGTGAAGTCCACTATTCTATCTATTGGATATCCAAGTTGTGGATATCATTCTATGGGCATGACAAGTACCCATAAACATTCCATTATCAGCCATAATGGAATAGAGAGGACATGTTCCTTACTGCACAAATTATGGGCATCCATTGATGAACATCCAAAGGACTTCAGTCGAATGCTCTGCTTCCTCCTAAATGATGGACAAGAACTGGACCTCCTGCCTCGATATTGTTTCCTTCTTTCATTGGTTCTGGTACACTGTTGAGTATTTTCCTCATGCCTCTTGTTGATTTTCATATATTTTTCGAAAACGTACTTGTTACATCTCTACCATATTTTTTTAAAGTATAAGTTCTCTTGAGTAGTTGGTTGGAGAGTTCGCCCAATGATCTGGATGTTGTTGGTCCAATTCAGGCGTTTGGAGAATATTTTCTCATACATCCAATTCCTGTACAATTCATGATTCATGTCCAGTCTATGTCCCTGTAAGGTTCACTCTCTAAGTCTATATCAGCACCAGAAATTCCGAGAGGAGTCCATTTTGTTTCACTAACATCTCAGTAGTCATTTTCAACAGTCGTTACTACTCTCTCGGAGTGCACATAGGTACCCCGAGGAAGCAGAAGCCACTCTGGAAATGAAAATTACACCAGGAAGATCACATTTCAAAATTAGTTTCACATGTATAGAATGTTAACTTTTTCCGTGAGAGCAAATAATGCCATTTTTTCAAATAGAACAATACAATTGTCCCATAGCGCTGTTCAGGGCTGATTTTTTTTTGCCACAACACACCGTTGCCGGGTCACATTTTTTTATTGACTTGTTTTATCAAAGATCTGGAAGTTATTTGGTGAGGTGACCCAAAGAACACCAAAATAGTCTGAAAAACATTTATATTCATAAAGGGTGTTCATCTATGGATGTAAGTTCCAGACAATTATTCATTTCAAGAAATAATTTATCTTCCTTGAATATGTTTTTCTCGAATGATTGACTATAGCACACCTCTAAGGACATTTGTATTTTGATATACATCAGTATAAGATGTCAGTTTTGAGATTGTATAAATATCAATTCGTCAATAATAGGATTCAGTATTTTTGTAATATTTGTTGACAGCTCGGGGTGTGATTTGCTTGAAACCGTGTTAGTTTGTCATTAACAGTTAATAAGAAGTTTTTTTGAGCTCGCAGTTTTCCAGGACTCGGCTTAAACTCTTCCTAGAATATCGTCTGCTCTGAAAAAACAGTATTTTCCGGACTGGTTACATGAATAACTATTTTATCTGAGCCGTGTGGGGAAAAACTTCTTGGAGAGATCCAAGAAAATGTCCAGAACAAGATGGAAGACATTTTGAAAATGTGATTATTGTCGGTACTTTTGATTCAAATTCATAATTTTGAAAACGTTTTCATTTCCCTACTTTTTGGAAATATTTTGAAGACAGTAATATTAAAAGAATGCCTAAAAATAACATATAAGTAACATATTGATATCATCTGAGAGGCAATTTCATGTAGAATGCGAAGACAGACACAATGTTTTGTTCGGAAAAATCGCATGAATCTTAATTGAAATTGACGATAATCAAAGTTACATTTGAAGCACCTCATATGAATATAAATATTTATCAGAACCATGATGAAATGCCTCATTAAATAACTTTCAGATTTTACAAAAGAAAAATGTGATTTGGCAGCGGAGCATTGTGAAAGAAAAAATTGTAATGGCAACAAGAGATTCAAATATATTATGTGTTCTCACGGAAAAATGCAACACCTTGTACATCTGAAACACATTTAATATGTGGTGTCATGTAACTTTCATTTGAACATTTTTTCTTTTTGCATTATCGATATATCGAGTAAATACGCACCATTGGGATAACCTGTATACGCATTGAAGCCTAATTCAACGATTATCTTCGTTGCAGGCGGAGACGATGATGACGACGACGACGATGATGACGACGACGAAGACGAACCCTCTGCGCCAGCAAGCCCCCAAAAACCCGCGGAAGCCGAACCGGCGCCGGCGCAAGAAGTCGACCCAGTCGCCGCCCCTTCTGAACTTACACCAAGCGAGGAACTCGATGCTCAGGAACAAGCCGCAGGAGAAGTAGAACAAGGTGCTTATACTGACGAACCTGGGGTAGACTCTGACGTGGCAGAGGCGCAGGCTGTCGAAAACTCGGCGAGGCCGGTAGTCGTTCAGCCTGTACCCGCCAATGACGATGACAGTGACGATGACGACGACGACGACGATGACGACGACTTAGGGGGTTTGACCGACGACGATGATGATGATGACGACGACGATGACGACGAAGAAGCTGACGACGATGACGATGACGACGACGATGACGACGAGGCCGATTTCGAAGACGTTATCGAGGCTAAGCGATCACGTGAGTCCAAAAGTTTAAAGCATAGTAAGAAATCGAAAAAGGCTAGAAAACATCATACCCGCAAACTTGCTAACAAAGTGTGATAGATTGTAGTGTAGCAATTTAGTGTAAATTCTGTTCTTGTTTCGGAAATATCTGTACAAAGGTGTGGTCTTTGGGGCCAAAATGTTTAGTTTTGGAGTTAGTTGAAATCTTCTGATGCTTCACGAACTTTTGTGGGATCATTTCGAAGAAAAGTACGTAGAAAGGATTTGACGTATACTCGCTTCAAATTTCTCTGGAAATTATTTTGAAACAAAATTTATTCATATAATCGTTTCGAGAATAATTGTTCAAAACTCTAAGAGATTCATGTGGTTTACTTTCTTGTTCTACTTTTTTGAAAAATTTTGCAAAAATAAGTGAACATCAATCACCAGCCTAATTTTGAGTGAATAATAGCTTTTTGCTTACTTACTTTTCCGAAAATTCTGGCTTTAATTTCTGTAACATAGACACCCTTCCTTTTGAAACTGAGCATTTTGGCTTCCGGAGCAAAAAGTATGAACGTAGTTTGTAGTATTTATTTCCTTGCTGTATTCACTATTTATGAATTATTTATTTATTTAAAATGCTTTTCGCATTGATCTAGGTACATGTCACATATTTCGTGACTATCTCAAAGAGAAAAACCCAAAAATTGGAGATCTGTTTGTTTTATGAACTCTGTACAAATTTATATAAATAGATTATATTACGAAACATATTCCATGTGTTTTATTTTTTATTCACTCATTATCGCACCCCCAAATGTTGCTGATATTTTAACATTTTGTGACATTTATCTAGCTGATGCATTCTCTGTGACTAACATGCTTCTTTTCCTAACTCAAATCCAGCAATACTCGTGGATTTTTTCTCTTATCAATTCAAAGTCATTGCTTCTTTCTCTTGTATAATGGTGGATAAGATGGTGAGTAGGTTTTGGTGACAAAAACAGCAGTATCAAATTGGGACAAGTCATTCATTTCGCGACATATTCCAATACTTTTTTTCATAATCATTTTCGTTTAAAATGATCATTTTGATGGCCTTCCAAATGAAATCGTAGTTTGATAATTTGAACTCAACTAAAGGTATTGAATTCGAATTCAATCACTTCGATAAGGCATCAAACTCGCATGCCTTTCTCCAAAAAACTATATTAAACTATATAATTAACTATATATTATCCATGAGTAATAATTGAACCATCAGTAATCCATTGAGATATGCAATTCCAATGAAACGTCGAAAACCTGAACATTGTACATAAATCCTATATTTTACGGAATAGTGTTTCTTGTTTGTTGTGTATAGCTTTTAAATTTTTGTAACATAAGTACAATACTTGCTGAATTATATAGTTGTTTCTTGCGAATCTATATACTAACATGCTACTGCCTCAAGGCCAACTTCGCTGATTCAGTGTAAAATTATTCAGAAATTTTTTGGGAATAGTCTTATAGTGAGTGACAACATGACAAATAAACTGAATATGCTTCTTTATGAATAGAGTTCAGCAAAACAAGAGCAATTATGTATACGACTATATCAATACATGAAGGGACATCTAACTTAACATACCTATATTGTTCAAGGCATCCAGTTGATCCAATATTATCTGCACAGTACATTAGTTCTTAACAAAAACAAACCCCTGCATAATTCATAATTTTTCTCGATATAAATGATTCCTGAATGTAACATTCAAATATTTCAGTACTACATCATTCTAATGTGCAACATCATATTGGAACAATATGGCATTGAATCCAATGGAAGTAATGGAATTTCCATTGTAGATAAAATCTGTTACACCTCCTTGGGTCGCCGATTTTAAATAATTGAGCGTGTAGTTTACTGTTCTACCCAGCTTAAACGCCACGTTTGTTTTTTTATGAACATCTCAAGCCATAATGATACATTCCATCATGATCTGAGGAAATTATTCAGCTACGAAATCATCACATCGTTATCAATGCAGGGTCATCAAAGTGAAAACACATGAGTAGATTCGACATAACAGCATGACCATAACTGACATTGTTGACACGGACGATTGGACTAAAAACAGTGGGTTATTTTTTGCACCAAGGTATTTGAAGAGTACTGAAAGCAAAATCGATTCTGGACTCAATGCAAGTTGCACTTCATATCAGAACATTCACACATTTACACAGTAAACGAATGTGTAAACAATTTCAGTAGGTATCTGATGTGGTCGGTCCATGTCGAATTTGATTCGTATTCTTATAAAAGTAGTTTAGTTTTTCTGGTAGAAAGCATGCCTAGAACTTCGATTCGAATAATCTATTATCACTCATTGATTGGGGACTTTGAGAACAAAATTAACCAAACACGATAATATGTGGTTTAGTCTCATTGAAGAATCGATAACTGTTGGCTACATAAGTGGATTTGATCTATCTAGAACTATTCAGAGAATGGACTGATGAAAAAATTATGGACTCCTAGCTCTAGCAAATGACGTCTTCATTTCAAATTGAATAAAACAAAATATAAGTCTTCGTTGAAAAATATATAACAATTTCAAATTATGAAAAATTCGAGAATGGACTGCATAAATTGAATTAGTTGCCAATAGAATTGAATGGCTGGAATAGAAGGTGAAGTCAAGTAGAGCAGCTAAACTTAATAACCCAATTTGTTCGTCTGCTAGGAGGAACATTATGATAATAGTGTGACTCCTGGATAGACCTTCCTCTCCTTGCAAACTCTACAATGTTCAGACTTTCAACTAGCTTGAAATATCTTTCTGGTAACTGCTTCGACCAGCACAATCCAATTCTGTAGAATATGGCAGGGTGATTCACTGTGGATGGCACATTAGACGTTTCTGGTGAACCAGAAATCGGATAACTTTGAAAATTTGATAGAGAACATATTCGGACATTCTCTATCCAACTGAAATATTTTCGACAATGCGGTGTTGCCACTTCTCTTAGAAAGTAGTAGTATTTGATTGCTCAAATGGAACATTCTGTATATAATATTATTTTTGGAATCTACAACCATAACCCGACAACTTTCCTTTAATATTTTCCCATACCTATCTGTTACCGTTTTCGGAATAAGAATTAGTTTTTTCTTCGGAAAGCATGACCTCTAAAAATGCTGATGTCTTTGAGTTATGAAATACTGTGGTATTCAAATTGGGTTTGTGGCTTTGAGTTATGGAATACTATGGTATTGAAATTTGATTTGAGTTGGTGATCCCACACTTCAGCTCTCTGTCTCCGTTACTTCAATACAGAGTGGTAAAAAAATACAGTTTTTTTGTTGCTTTAAAAAGTGACTGAGAGTTGATCATTTCGAATGGAAAACCCTATTGAAAATTCAGGAAGCTGTCAAAATTTGGTTTCTTTCTATGTATGTATTCATGCGTATATCTAGTATAACTAGAAAAACACGAAAAAACATGAAAGTGGAAATATTGATATGAATAGATATAAATCTTCAAATGTTTGGGTAATCCTTTTTAACAATTCATCTCTCGATGTTTTGTAAACTTTTTCTTTAACATTTCCCAAATGGCCAATTCCATGGTCCCAAGCGCATCCACCGATCGTTCAGTTCTATGCTTATTTCTATTGTAGACCATGAGCATGCAGTAACTAAAGAAATTATGAAAATTGATTCAGCACATTTGTTGCCTGCAGTTTCTTTCATGCTCTTTGAGCCTTGTTCCCATAGATCTTCTGGTGGTACCGATGTATACCTTCCCACTGGTGCACGGCATGCGATAAACCCCTGCTTGCTGCTGACAGGGGATCTCTTTTGTCTTTCAAACCGACCAAGAAGATCCAACAAAGCCTCAGGTCGGCTGAAGACAAAAGAGACCCACTGTCAGCAGCAGGGGTTTATCGCTTACCGTGAACCTGTGGGGAGGTATACATCGGTGCCACCAAAAGATCCATGGAAACAAGGCTCAAAGAGCATGATAGAAACTGCAGGCTAGAGCAAACTGACAAGTCGGCTGTTGCAGAACACGCACCCAGTGGGGGAAACCACAGGATTCTGTTTGAAAATGCGAAACTGATTGCCCCCAACCAGGGTTACCATAGCCGACTGGTACGGGAGGCGATAGAGATCCACAAACACACGGACATTTTCAACAGAAAAGAAGAAGCGTTGAGTCTCAACAGAATTTGGAGTACCATTCTGGGAAAATCAAGAATAACTAATAAAATCACGGCAGGTAGTGAGGCAACTGATACTGATGATTGTTCTCCGAATCCGACCGGAGTAATCAACACTCCAGACTACTTGCATCAATATGAATAGGCCTTACGAATACGGAATAATAGTCAAGATGAGTGAGCTTGTGAAGAAGCTAGCCACTCGCGCTAGCGAAACGTCAGGAAGAAATTCCAAAGAAGGATGGCCTTCAAACCCGAAGAAAACTAGTGATACTATTAGGAAATTGTCATAATTCAACAAATAGTAATCACGGCCTGCATACAAAATACCGAATGGGAATACTATCTGAAGGGACATTTTCACAGATAAATCCTCATAAGTCCGAAACTTGACTAGTTAGGCATGCGCATGATATGCATAGAAAAAGAGCTGATTTCAATGAATTCCTGAGTTTTCAATAATATACAGAGTTGTCCATTAGGGATAATCTATACTTTCACTCACTTTTTAAACCAAACTAAAAAACTGTATTTTTTCAGCACCTTGTATTTAAGTAACGGAGATTAGGCTGAAGTGTAAGAAGCTTCAAGTATCACCTAACTTCAAACCAAATTTCGAAACCATAGTATTTCCTAACTCAAAGATATCACATTTCTAGAGGTCGTGATTTCCGAAGAAAAAAATTGAAAATAATTCATATTTCGAAAACGGTAAAAGGGTAATTGTTGTAGATACCAAAAATAATATTATATACAGAATTTTCTTTTCAAAATTCAAAGTTGCTACTACTTTCTAATAGAAGTGGCAACAGCGCATTGTCAAAAATATTTTATTTGGGCAGAAAAATTTCGAAGATGCCCTCTATTGAATTTTCAAAGTGATCCGTTATCTGGTTCACCAGAAACGTGTAATATGCCATCCAACGTGAATCACTCTGTATTCATAGTCCAGTTAGCAGTCTAAAAATAATTCATTCATTCTTGAAGAATGGCTGCGTCTTACAGAATAATTCCGCTTCACAAAATTTGTCATTTCACCATGGAAAGCTGTGCAGCGGCTTTAAGCGCTAGTAAGCTATTAGACACGGCCAATGGTAAAGAGGTAAATGAATGAGGGAAGTTAGCATCTCTCATATTCAGCAGAATCAAATCCATAATGGTCATATTCCAGTGCAGGTTATCATTTCTTCAAAGTATACAATAGATCGGAAAAAATAGATGTTCAGAGATGTTTTCTATACCTACAGTATGAGCCAAACTATTTAGCATTATTCCGCATTGCCGTCGTCTAATTCAGTTCTTTCGTGAAAAAAAAAGGTAGGTAACTCCTAAGTTCTTGTTCGTACTTACACAATATCCTCTTTTGAATATTGAGGTAAGTACGCACCTTTTGAATACACTATATCGGGTATACCAGAACTTCCTTAACAAGTAATATCTTCCTTTTTGGAAGAAATAGAATCATAAAAAAGTGGCATCATGTCAAAAACCAAAGGATCTTCCACATAATATCCTTGGAAAGTAACCTCCACCCCTATATTCCCATCAATTTCGCAGAAACAGAATAATTACATCATTGTTTATCCGGCGACAAACATATTTTGGACATTCATAACTAGATTGCTGTTGGTTTTTTGAAAATATTTCTTCATCATTGCACTTTGCATAAAACAAATGTTTTCCGAAATATTTCTCACGTTGTAATCCTTCAGAATGAACCCCTTGCCCTATGTCGCATGTTATGTGAAAGCCTATTCGATGTTCGACATTAGTCACTTTTTATTAATCTCTTTCAATAACGGAGATATCGCTTGTTGAGGAAATTCTGGGACACTCGGTATATCAATACATAACCTACTCATAAGGAGGCAAATAAAGAACATTTTCAGTATCCATCTTCAACAGGATAATAATATTTGATCGTTCTTATGATATTCGGCCTCAATGGCCAGGGTAAGCAAAAAATTCAATCATTGTTTCCGAATCCATCATTGTTTGGTGTCATTGATCGTTTTTGATATAGGTAGGTATGTCATAAAAATATCGATTACTTCCCCGTAATTTTAAATGAAAAAAAAATCCGAAATTTCTCTTCGATTTTCTCTTTAGAGTTGTTAGGAAAACTGCAAAATTAAAAACGTTAACATGAAATATATTTGTGCTTTTATGGCCCCTGCGAGCCACCAAGTATGAAGTCAACACCAATACGAGCGAGGGTACTGGTTGGAACCAAGAATGAACTAGTATGACAAAATAGTAATCACATTCAAAATATTCTCTGATTTTGATATTATTTTATGATATAGGTACAAAAAGTAAAATTGTCTTCCCAACGAAATTCTTCAAGTAGTACCTAGTTTATTCAGTTTGACGTCTTTCACAATTTTGTCAAGTTCTACTGGAATTGAATGTTTGCTGATCAAGGCGAGTCCAGGTTCAATGAATACTAAGGAAAAGACGACAGGAAACGCTATACATTATATACCGAATAGTCCCTATAAATGTATGATAAACGCTAGCGAGGAGAATAAGACATGCTTGTCAATTAAAAAAAGTTAATGAAAATTTTCAACGCTAGTGTCACTATATAGTGTTTAGAAAGGAAGTCATCTGAGTCTGAGATTAAAATTAAATATTCCCACCTTTTTTTTCGAAGGTGTTGAAGGACAACAAGCAAGTGACTAAGTGAAGACTATATAGCGCTACATGTTGAAAAAAGCTGGAAATTTTAATGTTTTTTGGGTGCAATGATTATTTGAAGTGCTTGTAGAAAGGCAGAAATGAACTTTCTTCACACTAAGATATATTATAAAGCAGGGGTGGTTGGTTTACTACTTTACCAACCACATACCTCCTGAAATCTTGAATGGAATAGGATAGTTTAGTATACAATTATGTAGTATCTTCTATTTAATTAATCTTTTTTGCCTTGCAACGATCGACTGGACTAATAGTGGCGATCGACCGGTTGGTCACCCCTGATATAGAGAAAGGAACATATTTTTTATTACAAAGATACTATGCCAAATACTATTGAATAAAGGCGATACCTGTATTCACAATCATTATAATAATCAGAATAATGAAGGGTTAGGTTATGTTAAGATATTATATTTGAATCATAAAATTATTGTGATACTTTAACAGCAAATAATTTTCCTCAAAGAATTATTCTGTACTTCAATGGGCATATGAGAGACTGCATGTGTGATTTCGAGTGAAAGAGTGAACGTTTTGTTTTACTTTACGGAGTGATGTGAAGAATTTCATTTTATAACTGATTATGAAAAGTGCCAACTTAGGCTGGATTCAGACAGATCCGAAATCCGATCGTACGACGAACAGATAGTTTTCTGATTGGTCCAAATTTAAATTTAGGCCAATTTAGACCAATCTGAAAGCTATCTGATCGTCGTACGATCGGATTTCGGATCTGTCTGAATCCAGCCTTATACGTTAAATTAAAACAAAAAAATCGTAATTTTGTCTCATCCTACCAGAGGTCAGTCGTATCGAAAAAATTTAAGTGTTAGGGAGGTCAGTCGTATCGAAAAAATTTAAGGGTTAGGTTTCTGAAAAAAATCCATTAGCATTTGTTTTTGGAAATGACTTCTAAAATTATTGTTCAATGAAAATGCATCATCTAGATGACAAAAAACATAAACATAAGATATAAAGCTATCATATATTGAAACAAATGTAGTCGTTTTGTGAAGAAGCTACTGTATAGTTAAACAGGTGAAGCGGTTATGTGAACCCTCTAGTGAAGATCACGCAATAAAGTGATATTCAATAACATCATGAATATAATGTTGAGTGTTTCATTTTTTCCGAATATGTTCCTGACCAAAAACGATGTCAATCGATAGGTCTCTATTTAACCGACTTTTACTGTTCACGAGATAATTCTTTTAATTTTCCCTTGAAAGAAATTGAATGATAAAAAATAGCTGAGGGATAAAGTCCTTCAGTTTAAGGCACGAGTTGAGATACACTCACCGGTATAATTAGTGCATTAGTCATTATCCGACAAGAGTTGTGAATTCACTGATTGTATGCTCTCCATTTCAATATTTTGATGAATTCGTGGTTATGTTTTTTTGAGGTCTTACCTTTTTGCTGATTTTTGTGATAATGATTCGGTCACTTTTTCTTCTACTTACTTTCACGAACTCCTCTCGAGGCTGATAAATGGAGGTGTTCATACTCAAAATGTTAAAGTAAAAGTGTCGTGTATGAACGCTTCCATTGCTTAGCATTGTGGGAACTCCCTTAAAGTAAAGGTGAAAGATAAATCAAAAGTAATAGTTTGGTCTATGAACCAAGCATTTCTCACTTTCCTGAAATGCCAGTCGTTCATAAAAATTTGGACTAATGCACTAAATATCCCGGTGAGTGTATTCAGAAATAGAACTTGAAACATCGTTAGTGGTCCTGATTTGATACTACTTGTCGACTTGTGGGTGATAGCCCTGCACACTCTTGCGTTGCCTTAAAAAAAAAACTCTACTCAGCTGGCCCAAGGAATCGGTAACAAATAACACAAAACACACGTATCGGTAATCAAGACTTCTCAACTTCTCTTTGAGTTGTCAGGTTTTTGCAAGAGTGTTCCGATAGATAGCATGCCTGGTCTGGTTTACATGATATATATGGGTTGACATGCACTAAACTTCCATATAACAATTCCACATTCTCAGTATATATTGTGCATACGGTTCTTCTCAATGAACAAGTGCTACTCATATGAGTTGTCATCATTAGGAACTTGAATATTCGTATTGAGAATTCTCCACGTATGTCTACTTATATATCCCATATACCGGATGACACAGATGGTACACCCCTTATTTTTCTTCACTCCATCAGTTAAGTATTTTATGGAAAATCGGATATATTGAATACGCTCACAAAGAGGCACTTTTTGACGTAATGGGATATTTTTTTCATTTTCGGATTTTACCAGAAATGGCATAAGCTTTTGATTCGTGAAATAAAACACCCTGAATGTTATTGCATTTGTGGAATCTAAATAACTTGCTGAATACAATATTATACCCCAGAGTTGATATTCGAATAATAGATTAGAACACATGGTTCTGCCAGGTGGTTTGCAAGATCACCTGATTGCCGACATTCCCTATAAATTAACTGCGTATACACTTTCGCGTTTCTGTTAAGAATTTGTGGCATTTACGATTCATGTTAGATTCTTCTCATCTAACGTGATTGCTCAGGCCTTGCCCGATATAAACTCATCTTGAATACGTTCGGGCAGTTCAAACTCCACCCAACGAGCTAATGCCCCATGAAACAACTTCTTCCCTGGCTAATATCACGAAAGGCGTCAAATTCAATCAGCTAGGGTTTTCAGAGAGAAAACTCTTGCATATACTTCCAAGAGTTGCAAGCGCCAAAATTGATTTTCAGCGGACACACTTGCAAGATCGGTTTTGGGCTCATTGCCCTCTAGTCAGAACAAGCTAGTTTCCATCAAGAGAGTGGTTGGCTTATCCTTCAATTCAAAAATATTTTCCTCCACTCGAATCATACCTCGAGAAAGGCTGAACCTTAGAACGACCAAATAGACCGTCATCGTGCCATATCTACCCATAGACGAGGCAGCCCAAAGCGGATCTATGTTAGATTTATAGGCAGTCTTTAAGTATGCTCGAAAAACTTTCAATTTCTAGTATGTACTCGCATATATCAGATTTTTTAGAAAAATACTAGGAGAATATCAGATATATTCTTAGTCCAACGCCATATTAGTCTAATTTCGACAAAATTTGCTTGTGCACATTTATTTTCATTCACAAAATTCATGCGTATATTTTGAAAATTCCGTCAATATTGGGCCATCTCCATACAAAATATACCTGCTCTGGTGATTTTCATCGATCGAAACATCAATCCATCAAAAAATAATTCGATTAATTTGAAAACTATGACCTTAAATTATCGTCGATCTCACAATTGAACAAATTCAAGTTGTAAAATGTAAAATTTTGTTTATATCACATTTTTTCGCAAGCTATTCGGGCAAGTTCTAAGTTTGATTGCCTTCACTTTCAAAAACGCCAAATAAATCTCGTATTTTGAAAAATTCGTCTCTATTGGTAAAAAGAACCTGCTCTGGTGATTTTCATCGATCGAAGCATTAAATCCAACAAAAAATAATTCGATTAATTTGAAAAGTCACGGCTGAACAAGTTTTCAACATTTTTTCCTAGACATTGAAAGAAGATAATTTTCACTTCCAGGAAAAGCAAACACATTATTTTGTTACAAAATGAATCTCAGATCATCATCTCGACCCCAAAAAAAACTATAAAATCAAGAGTGAAACCCGTCAATTATGTTTTGAAAACGAATTACCCTGGAGGGCGAGATGAAGCCTCTGACAAAACGAATAAAAAAAAACTTTCGGTATGCGTCCGGGAAATCTTCATCTAGTAGGCCATCCACGTCTTCGGAACTGTTGGCCGCAAGTAGGTCACCCACTGACCTTGTTGCTTGAAAATTACCGGAGGTCGTTCTACCAAAGACGTTCGTTGAGATTGGGAACACGCGTTAAAAAATTTATTTGACAACATGGCATGCGTGAAGAATCTCAAGAGAAAGTTCCAGCGACAAAATTGAAAGTAGGTATGTAAATCAGGTGGAATAGTTTAAATTGAGATTTACCGTGTATTAATGAAATGACGAATCTCTTTTCATTGCATACCTTCACGAAAATCGTCAGAACAGAAGAATGAGTACATAATTTGCAAATTACAATAATAGTCCTGAATATCTTCGAAAAAAGTACGGAAACCTGATATTGAAAAACGGTAAAAATAAACCCGTGTGTTGGGAAATATCGCGTTCAAATATATTTATTTTAATGTATGTGTTCGCTGGTAATTTTCACTATAGAAAGGCATTAACAATATGGAACTAATGTTCCTTCAGGTGATATAGAATAGTGAAGAAATGCGCAATTCAGTTTTTTATGATGTGTTAATAATAGCTCCTGGCGAGAGAGGTTCAAAGGGGGGATTCCCAGAATCCGGCAATTTCAGGACGAACCCGGAGAGCCCGGTCAGTGTCCAAAGTTATAGAATATATTAGGAACATGATAATTCTTGTGATGAGAAGGAAGTTTTGAGGAAGTCATTTTTGTCTTAATTTTTTTCTGATTCAATTGAGTGTCTATGTAAGATATTCACATGAACAGAAGGTGTTGCTGAACATTTGATGGTATATCCTTTTTAGAACTTTTGTATTCCTTCTGCATTGGCTTGGTTGGTGAAATGGTGTCAACTCACCTCATCCCCCTCAGGTCCCATTTTTCTTTCGGGTCGCAATATATATCTCAATCGAGTCTGGAACGAGTCGTCCAAGTGGAACTAAATGTCAAAAATTCAAACCTATCTCATGAATTTTTTCGTTCACGCATGCTTCACATGAGCAAACA
This sequence comes from Zygogramma bicolorata, assembly GCA_032362365.1. NCBI lineage: Eukaryota > Metazoa > Arthropoda > Insecta > Coleoptera > Chrysomelidae > Zygogramma > Zygogramma bicolorata. Next base: position 31,914 of record JAVJAQ010000040.1, on the reverse strand, counting down.
ACCAAGTTAATTAAATACCTATTCAACTAATTTTATAGGGTTGAAAAGATGAAATATTTTCGAACCTTCATTAGACTGGATAAAAGATTTTGAATCAGATTCTTCAAGCATCTCAATCACAGTCGTAAATTCAATAAAAATATCTATAAACATATAAATCAGAAAGTGCAATGTTGCCTCCACTAACTAGTGATCATGCAGTTCTTAGACAAAAAATCACCCGAATAAATTTTCAATTTTTTATTTTTACGGAGCATACTTTGGTAAAGATAGTGCCTGCATTCGAACCTTTCGATATATTTCAATACTATTTGATGCTGAGTGAAGGCTCACCCAATAGATATGTGCCATCTCTATCCAACATAGGAGAAATGGAAATTTGTTCGAGAAATTCAAGAAATATCTATTCTCCAAAATGATTGAATATAAATAAAAAAATGACTCCAAACTAACACCATAAATTATAAAAGAATATTATTTATTGACCACCTAACAAAATGGGAGAGTTTATTGAATTAACCGTCACGTTTTTCAAAATTTCTTCATTAATTTGGCGTCAAAGTAATCCACGAAGAGAAGCTCTCGAACAACTGCAATAATACCATCAAAAATATGCATGAAATATGAACAAAAAAACAAGGTCTAACTGGAAGTTTGATTTACGGCCGATGTCATCCATTCAAGACCGGAATGGAATATTATTTTTATCAATGAAAATTGAGATAAATGGTGTAAATTTCAGTTTTTTTTTTGCACAGTTGAATAGACATTGAAATACTGTTTTAAAGTCATCATTTTGTGGCGAATTAATGTTTTTTTCGTAGTTTTTCTTTATAGATTCCAAAATTAATTCTCATTGTTTTCAGATTGTGGTACGTTAATAACCGTAAAATGTACAAAGAAAAACATTGAAATACTTCCCCAAATGAGGCAACATTCTACAATCCGTGTTATTTATATATTTTGAAAGGGTTGCTGCCTCTTGATGAGGGGTGAAATGAGGTACCCATGCACCATGATTCCAAAAGGTACATCGTCGGATTCCTCCCTCTGGGGAATTGTCTGAAAATAGCCCGATAATGACTTAGGGGGGATAACACTCAATGAGAACAGAATGATCAATATTTCATGAAAAAATCAATGATTCAATAATTTCAAATTCTTTCATTTCAATATTTACGTTAACATAAATAACAATACAAAAAGTTGAAAGGGTCAGGAAGAGTTACTTTGAATGAATAACTCAAGAGATTTTAGTTATCGATCAGAAGGTGTGCACAACCACGATGTTTACTGTATTACATGCTTTTGTGGTAAGGATACCCTTAAGATCAGGAAGATATTTTTTTCTGTGCTATTTTGAAACATATTGGAACGAGTATTGATTCGACAATTGAACAACACACAACAGACATTGAAAGAGGAGTTTCGTGAAAAATTGGTTATGGTTACAAAACCATGACTAACGATAACCATAAATTTGAAAATTGTGTAGCTGAAACTTTGTTGTAAAAATTGATTTTTTATTAACTGACACTTTTTCGTCTTCACAATATCCCAATATTTTTGATTTGTTTTTTCCGTGGTAATAAATTAGTTTGTTCCATTGAATAGGTATTTTACGGCTTTGGCGTAAATCAGTACACACCCACCTCGTTTGAAGAACCTGCCAGGTTAGTTAGTTGTTAGTCTTGGCTCCAATTCCCTATTCCCCAAAAACATTTGATTTACGACACTCGTGGCACGTGAACGAGTCCTCGGTAACCTCGACTAGCATCCAATCAAGACAGGTGGTAGAAAGTGTGACCATGACTCGCTTTGACCTTCTGGTCACTGACCTGACGTCTTCCGGCACTTCTTTGGATGTACGCGTTGTCACCGTTACAGCAAACAAATATTTGAATTGCGGAGGCGGTGCAGATAATTGAATTGATACTATGCAAATTCAAGAACGGTCACTAGGCATGTGTCTTTTCGGTTCCTTGGAAGTTTTCAATCGTGAACATAGAATAAAAATCCCAAATTAACATAACTAACTAACAGTTATGGATCAAAATAATGGTACTCTTGAATATGAGTCAATCAAATATCCTTGATTTATTTCAATTGGGTCAGCAGAATATTTTCTTCAATCAGTACCTACTTGGGTCAGTCACCGAAATCTAAGAGCCCACTTAAAAAGTGACCCATTCAGTCGAATAATTGAAGTTTGTTATGGTTGCACCAAATATGAAAAACTCAGTATTGCTGAACAGATAATGAAATGCCCTTTCGAACAAGATGCAGCACAACTCCCCTTCTCATTTAAAATTTTTGAGGGGGTTGTTCATAATTAAGAGGGGGTGCAAGAAGGGGGTAATATTGTCATACTATTGTCAAATTGACATTTAAAATTGGCCTGTTTCAGGATTTTTTGATAGAATACATAATAACGCTAAAAATGAATTTATTCCATACATACGGACCTCATTGTAAGCTAGCTGAACTTTCGGACAAAAAATTTCTAGAACGTGCTGAATTGCCCATCATCTTCGTCACATTCCTACATAGAACCGTACGCTTTATAGGTTTTTTTTTTCGAATGCACTCTGATTTCAACTGATTATGCCATTAGATTTTTCCAAATTTTCCCACCTGGGATTCACACGTTAATCCATTGCTTGAACAAGTTTCGACTTCTGAGGGTTGACGTTCGTCAGCTGGTTAACGGAAAAAAAAATTTAAACATTTTTTTTTTTTCGAAATTTCTCAGTGACGTGATGAGGTACTCGCTGATCTCTTTCTTGAAATAATACCAAAGGTTTACAATCAGATTGGTCACAAATATATTTCAAAAACTATAAAAAATGTATACGAAAAATACGCGAAATTCAACCTCTTTGATGTTTCAGACTGGCGGGACGTTGATTTAGTACCCTACTATAGTCATGAAATGGATGTTCCATGTTACTTTTACTTGATTTTTCGTGTAGCTTTCTCTTGCTCTAATTCTTAATTTCATTTTGTTTAATTCACACTCAGAAGTCGTGCTCATTATACAAAATTAAACTTTGTCTACGAGTCACATAGCTATTTTGTCTCGTTTCATTCTAAAACAGTCACGATGTTTCGAATATTGCTTCCTCATTATATTTTTCATCAAAGGGAATTGAAAAGGAGCTGAATGAAAATGGACCAAGATGTTTTGGGGGATTATCCTGTGACGAAAAATGTAACTCATGTAAACAAAGTATGGACATAGGTAGGGATGTAATATTCAGTTCTTCATCTCTTATAGCTTGGTTCTCCAACTGGAAATTAATGGCCGTTCGACATTTCAATTTTTGTTTCCAAGTATTAAAATATTTCATCTTGTTTCTTTAGTTCTTGGTCGCCTTACTTGAAGCTTTATAAATTCCAAAAATAATGTTTCGACGGAACACAGCTTAGTTTTTCCGTAGAAATTTTAATTCTAACACTCTAGAAGTAATGTTCTCCTTTTGAGGGAAGCTGAATGAAGCAGCAACCGTTATGGCAAGCAAATATTTGATTTACGGAGGCAATGGTGACTATTGAATTAAAGCTATGCAAATTCAGGAACGGTCATTAGTCACGTATCTCACCGCTATATTGGCATCTTTAAAATTGTACTGATTGTATACCTATATATTGTCGTTTGAATCTCATGAGCTGCGACATAAAATCAATGATAGAAACTGATTTCTATGTTGAAGAGTAAACTGAGTTGTTGTGGTATATCGAAAAAGCTCAATGTTCATCTGTAAATTACATAAAATATACGAAAATAGTTTGGCTCATACTAACAGAATCCTTATCGGAACTCGGTAGAATCTCGGGTGGTACTTTTTTCGTTGCGATGAATATCATTCAAGTCTAAATTGAAGAATGATATCCGAAAATGGTGAAACACGTTGAATTTTTTTTACGAAGGGAAATCAAAACAGCATATGAACAATCCTTGATACTCTACTCCCCTTCCTCATCAACCCTAATTCAAAAGTTCGAAAGGCAAAACCCTATCTGTAGCAACCTTTACTTTGAAACCATTAATTGGATTTTGAGGAACTATTACTTGTTGAATGAATAATTCACATATGATTTCGAAATTTTTGTTCTTTGATACTTTTGAACTGAATAAAAATTCAATAGTTATTAACTTCGCAACATCCATCAGAATTTGCCCCGACTAGTGTTTGTTGGATAGAAAATCAAAAAACCTTTCGAATGATGTCACACATTGGGAGTTGCCATTTAAAGTTTTGAAGTGAAGGTTGGGGGAAGTGAGAGATTCACTCATATGTTGTTTTATTTCTACCTCGAAATGAATATTAACCTGTTTCAACGTCTCTTTATATCATTCTCCGCTCTAAACCAAACCTTATTGCAAGTTTTCTAACTGTCACACATATTTAAGTTATCATGTGACCACCATATTTCATTTAAAAACTCGTCTTACAAAAGTGAACACTTTATTCTGGTTACAAATTTTTCCTTCCATAAGAATGGAAAAAGTACCACAAATAATGAAAAAGGTGGATTTTGAATAACATCTGAAATTTCATCATATTTTGAATCAACTTTTTAGGTTCTATTCAAATGGGACAGCCCAAAATGCCAGCAATTTACATTTCAAAGTACAACAGATTTGTAGACAACATCATAGGTCGCATCAATAAAATTCTGGGAAAATCGTATGATCCAGTTCGCGTGAAACTTCATGCAGGCGAAAATAAGAAAAAAAGCAACGGAAACAAGAAAAAATTGAAAGGTAAAGGAAAAAAGAAGAATAACAACAGAAAGAGTCCTCAACGAAAAACCCCGGATGCAAGAAATAAAATGGGAGAATTGCCCATTGCAAGATCTACCAATGCTATCACAGATGAGTCCAAAATGATAGGTGAGTGATTATAAGATAACTTAGCTGAGGGTCTCGATTTTTTACTTTGTTGGGTATTTTAATTGGCCGCACGACTCGGGAGGAGTTGTTCAAAAAGATAAAATTCTGAATTTGCATGTAAAATGCGTTGAATTTTGATTATAAATAAAACTGTCCCAAAACATTAACATGCATTTTAATAACAGCTTTACCCTATTAATAATGTTTCCAGTTTATGAATATAGTTTTTGGTTGAGTTACAGGACAATCTTTGAGAATAATAACATACTAAATCTATATAACATCCTGTTTTCCTTTTTACAAGAAGAAACCTTTTTGGATCCACATGGATCTGCTATTCGACGGTTTCATATTTGAGGGTAAAAATTATTCAGGAACAATCGACTCAGGTGTTACAAATGACCAGGCAGCAGTGACATTATGATATTTTTTGGTCCAATTTTTTTCAAAGGCAAACTCTTTGTAATGAGAAATAATTGACGATAAAGCATCGTTATTTGCAAAAAAAAATACGCGATGCGGGATACGTCAGAATTAGCATTTTTCGATTTTTCAGAATTTGATAGACTTTTCTCAGATCACCTTGCAACCGTTACACCTAAGAACATAGCTCAAATTACAAAAATCCTGAAGGTTACTGTTTCGATTGATACACGGTGACTAGTTAGAATGTGCTGAAACTTTTTTCAGTATGCTAATTACTCAAATCTCCATCTTGAGATTGACGAAAATGTGTGGAAAGTTTGTTCCAATAAAGGCAAATTCTGGGTTTTACGTGAAGTACCAGGCAGCGCATTTTTTGCAGATTATGATATTTTCAAGTTTCGAGTATTTTCTAACACAGAGGTTGACTGAATTTGGTCCAACATCTGTCACTGCTGCCAAGTTATTGATCCTGAATAATTGATTTGATGGTGTCTGTGGCTCAAGTAATATTATATTACTAGAAAGATAGCTCCGAATCCCAGATTCATTATTTTTCCCAATGTTTTAGAGAGTGAAACTGAAGAGCCTGCCTTCATCCTGATCTCCAAAGCTGGATCAGAAGATTTTCTGAAAAACGTTACAGTAACCACCACCAAATTGAGAGACGATTCCCCCAAACAAGGAAGCAAGAACAAGAACAGAAGAAATAACGCCACAAAATCGGGAAGCAAAACAAACTCCGGCAATAAAACCAAAAATACGTCGAAGTCTGGAAACAAAACCAAGAACAAGGTTAAACAATCGAATAATAAAACTAAACAATCGAAAAAGAAACCAACTCCAAGAGCTACTTTGTTTGGATTGAGTTCCATCAGGAGAGACGGCGACGTTACTGTAACCATGATGTCAGATCACACAAATGTGAAAACGGACTTTGTCTTGGGGCCATTGACGCTGAGAGTTGAAAAAGAAGTGAGCATTACAAAAAAATATAACTTCCAAATGCTTCAAAATCAATTATTCGATTCAGCCTACGTGTCAGATTTGTCCCCATCACTAGTCAGAACAGACAATCCAAAGACTAAACTAAACAAACTATGAACGTATTCAGCACTGGAGTTTTGACAATTTTGATCCCCCCCCAGTTTCAACTGTCAGACTGTTAATCAATGCCCTACTAGACATACATCCTTTACAGATATGGAACTTCCGTGTCCCTTATAATTGATTTTACATATATTTTCTCTTGATCTATACAACCGAATTTCGTATTCTTGAAATACTTCGGAATCGCGTTTACCATCTTTCAAGCATATAAATACACACTAGGGATTTTGAAGCTTATTGTGCTTATTCTCAGAAAGAAAAATAAAGTCCTTTCAGATAGTATCAAGGGCTTTGGAGTCACACACTTTATCTGAATACTTTTAAATTTGACGGCCACGAAAGTATCTCCTTTCATAAAATAAAAATGTTGCCGAAATCATATTGAATATTCGGATTTTTGCAAATATTCATATTGTAGGTGCAATAATCAACTAGTGTGAAATAAAAGCGTGTATACTCCACTGGTAGTAAAGGGATATTTATATGCTCTCGAGATATGAACATCAAGTTTATACCCATAGCTGGGCACCGTTAATCAACTAATTAACTTCGTTAATCGTTAATCCGCTACAGAAAAAGTTAGCTTCGTTAAACGTCAAAGCGTTATATTTCGGAAGAATTAACGCAAGTTAACGTTAATCCGTTAATATCTGTTCAAACCTAACCGCTGTCGTCAGATGTCAAAAGTATTTTTCATACTTTTGAACATGATTGCCTCTGTTATGGTAGTTCCTTACACCATAGGTAGTTCTCTGTCTGTTTTGAACTTGAAACTAACATGTGTCCTGAAATTAAGCACTGATTACCAGTTTCTCAGGAAACTGCTGTCAAAAAATCGGTTAGTAGCGGTGAGTACTGGTTACTATCGGACCATACCCTAAGCACCTGCGCTAAGTAATGAAATGATCAAACGTCAAATGAAAGAAATCTCCTAGCAGTTTTCTTTCTCACTCGCACGCCTCGGCAAAATATATCTAGGTTTGTTTTTGTTTCACTCGTTCCCTGTCACTTGACGGTGCCGTGCGGAAACTATTCGGCATTGGATTAACGATTAAAGGACTTCTGCATATTAACGAAAGTTAACGTATCCGTTAACCTTTTTAAAAGTTAACTTAAAAGTTAATCCGTTAATCAAAATGTTAACTTAATTAACGATTAACGGATTAACGAGTTAATGCCCAGCTATGTTTATACCTTTAATATAGTATTTTTCACAGTAAATGGTATTGGCTTATTAACTGGAATAAACTACCCGATTTAATCCCATTGTGTACAACTTAAGGGTCTAATTGGTTTTATTGTAATTCTTCAGTCTATACCATTTATTGTGAAAACTACTATACATGAAATAATTGAGGCCTCACGATTGTTTTAGTTTGGTAAAGGCGCTCGTAGAGAATTGAAGAGTGCAACGGCAACAACTGCTGAAATGTATGGAAGACTGAATTTACGAATAATGCATGGAGGTGCAGCTACTTTACATTCAATTAGGGTTTTACAGCCCAAGCAAGTGAGTATTGGTCTCTTTTGTACGAGGTTTCTGCTTCCTCAATATCACAAACATATCTCTGTATCTCTGTATGCCGCAATAATATTTGGTTTGCTATTACAGTTCCATAAAAAAGTCTACAATGTATTGCTTGTTTTATCAACTTTTTTTTATTTATTTAACAAAACACTGCGTACACCCATGGTAGTGGCTCGAAATAGATGCCGTTGAATCAACTGAGTATACTGAATTATGTCTTGGATGAACGATGTCAAAAATAATGAAAAATGTAAAAACGAATAATTGAAAATAGGCATCTAGGGCTGAAAAATAACCCAAAGATCGAGATTGAATGAAAATGGTATAGGTCATAGGATTATCAAAGAATTGTCTTCTGCTGACTACCAGTGAAGATACTAGCGAACGAAACGGTGTTTTTTATTTTTTTCAGTAGTAACATTTTTTTCAATCTGATTCATCATTATACTCGAGTTTTCTATTTTTTTGGGAAACTGAAATTATCACTGAACGAAATCGGTCGCTTGTCACTAATTATATTATTTTTGCCACTTTCAGATGTTTCTTAACTCGTACAGAATAGAAAATGTAACAGATTATATTTTAAAATTAGGGTTCGACGGACTGAATTAAATTTTTGTTGGATATTGATCATACCACAGTACTAACAAACTACAACAAAAGGTTCAACATGAGAAAAAGACATTCAAAGATGTCGGAATAAACCAATATTATATTAAGCAGTTGAACTTCGCCTTAGATTTTTACGACTTCTGTGGGAATAAGATGAACAGAAAAGTTTGACCTACCATAGAAGCTACAAAAGATATGATTGTCGGAATACATAAGTGAAATTTTGAAATATTTCAGTTTAGAACGTGAAACTGATATTTCATGGTCCATGGTTGACTTCAAAAAAAAAGTTTTTTTTTTTCAGAACTAGGTAAATCATGAAGAGAAGTAACTGAGAAATGGTTTCAATGGACGATTTATCATCATTTATTCATTCTCTATAACTAAGTTATTATATGTGAATATCTACTATTATTCGTATTTTCATAAAATACCATTGAGAGTAGAGGATGGACGAAAAATATTCATTTCATTGGAACACACAATAACAAAATGCTGCATTCAGTGAAAATTCATTTGTAGAAATTATTTTTTTTATTGTTTTTCTTCTAGGTCAGAGTGGATAGTGCCGATAATCATGACAAAACCAGGGAGTATATGTGGAAAAGAAGTGCTCACATAGCTTCTCTTGTTTCGCAAAAGCTTTCTTCTGCGGCAAGATCAATGCTGAGACCACCACCAGGGAAATGAATATCTTTAATTCTACTGATTGCGAAACAAAGAATCTGACTAATAGTTTCGAAGCTCAAAAAAATTATTCATAATTGGTTGGTTGCATAATGATCTCACTTCAATGGATCCATGATCGATGTGGATTTTTTACTGCGATAATCTCAACTCATATTATTTCATTTTTTCTACTCATACAAATAAGATTGATTAATCCTCTGGCTGTCTGTGAATTAAAGTCATTTTTCAAACCTTAATCAAGTATTACCATTACTTGACCGTTTTGACAAAATCAAGATTAGGTGATTTGAAATCGAGGTAATCAGTTCATATAACTGTCATACTGAATAAAAATGCGTTTATAGTGCCTTCTCATATTTTTGAGAAGTACCTATCATCATAAAAATGCGATCTTTTTATTCTTATTTATAATTATTTATTATTATTTATTGAAGTATATTTATTGTTGAAACGATGTGTATTATTGTTTTCGATACCTACCAAAAAAACTAGAGAAATTTCCTAATGAACCTCACTAAATATAAAAACCGAAAGTTAGAAATTGTGTCTCGACAGCGGATGTACTTCGCGTATATGGAGAAGAGAACTGCAAAACTCTTAAGAGGGGGGATTCACAAAATGCCGTAAACATGCCTCTATTGCTGAACGGGTTTCTGCCGAACGGTAAGTCCGATAGCAAAAACTATGATATTTTCGTAAAGACGAAAGTTGAATTAAGGTACTAACACCATTTTGGATTTGAAATTCGTTTGTTGAAGAAAGCTGTTGACGATCAAAAAATGTAAACAATGAAATTTTTTCGTCACAGATTGTGATAATATTTTAAAATGTCCTTCCTACTATATTGGACTATACCCTGCCTGAATATCAACTTTCAAAATGCAACCATTCGGAAGAAACCCGGAAGAATGTGAAAAAATGCATGATTTTACTAAATCTCCTCGGCGTCAACGATGAATGTATCAAAATCAAGCATGATATTAGTTCAGCCTTTGGCTCGAAGATGGCGACTCAGTAGGTAGCAATTTGGATGGTGGCTAGAAGATGACAAGCTTGGGTTCGTTCAGCCGTGCTCAACAGTTGAGTGATGTGCCAACTTGTTCGGCTGAACGGACCGCTGCACCATTGATCACTCTTAACCGTTGAGCAGCGGCTCAACACGTTTAGTGATTATTCTCAACGGTTGTGCACCGCCGAACCACAAGTATAAAGCTAACGAACTTTATACTTGTGGCCGAACGAAGCCATTGACAAACTACAGTTGACTGTAATACCTGTAATTGTGACGACTGCAAAGTCATCTCATGTACACTAAGTGTCAGTGCCGGTTTACGATAATTTCGGGCCCTGTGCGCAGGCGATTTACTGGCCAAAGGGGGTTTTTGGATCCACCACTTGTTTGATAATCTATGGCCATTTATTCTTCAAAAAAATGAATATATAAGTTACATAACATGAACAAAACTTGTTTTATTATTATTTCGCGTATCACAATAATCATATGTCTCCACAAGGTCATTTTCTATGTACGGAGTGTTCCAGTATACATATATACCTGTTTCAATTGCATATCACAGCCATTTCTAAAGTAGAAAATTCGAAAATCCTGCCATACTACTACAAACTTTTGAGTGATATATGGCAGGACCAGAAGCGTTCCGTCAGGATGAATGTAAATATTCTAACGCTTGCCTGTGATTTTCCAGTTTTGAAATTCAAATGATGCATTACGAAATACATTTTATATTTTTAGAAATACAAATGTCTATTTTGGAATTTGAAATGTTAGTTTTTGAAATTAATTCGATAATATTGTATTACAAACATTGATATTTTTTTTAATTAAAATAAATAGAATTTCTCAACAAGGCCCGATATATTTTTCTTATATTCTATTTAGTAACAATGTCTAAACACTTTTTATAATAGTCTATAGTTGCACCAATTAAGCATCCAAAAAGTTTCAGATGGAAAGTTTTCTCAGGAACCCAGCTGTTGTGTTTGACATAATATAATCATTGATATATATAACACCAACTTGCGAAAGCTTTGGAGATATAAGGTTTTAAATAAAAAAAATAGATTTGTTGTGCTAAAATGATTTTATTTCATTCATTGTACATTCCAATTATAGAGTAATGGTAAAATTGTTAAAAATTACATATTTAGGTAGGTAACTTATCAATGTGAGACCCCGGTATCGAAATGATGGATTGTCAAAATCGAAATCCCAATTTGTTTATGACTAGGTACTGATTTGTTGAATCAATTTTCATAAAGTGGACACAATCTATGGAAAGGTCGCTTTTTCTGAAGGGTTTGGGGTTTGGTGCTTCAGAATAATGGTTGCTGTCCATATAGATGCATCGGTAGGGTATTAGAAATGGTATCGTTAGTGGAGCTAAACTCGAGAAGGTATTGATGTGCAACAAAATCATATATAGCAGAAGTGGAATGACGCCTTATGGTATCCAGAGTTGAAATCCATTGTATTTGTATATCCATCCATATCTCATGAAACCTAATTGCCTTATGTAGGAAGAGTGCAGACATTACTGATTTCAAACAAATATTCATAAGTTGCGACATTGAAAAAAAAACTATGATAACATTTTCATCAACTAATTTCAGCATCTCGCAGGTCAATAATTTCGAGATTTGAATTATTTTCCATCCTCACATGATCTGCTACTCCAAATAGAGGTGGTTCACTAGGGTGTAGATGAAAACCTGTCTTTTGGCAATTTCTAATGAATTGAAGACCCTCTGGAGTTAAATTAAAATAGCCAATTTGTTCAAACTTTGGGGCACAAACAATTGCAATAGCCTCTGGCATCAATAGCTGATAAGAGCAATGGGTATGAAGGTTAATGCTTGAAAGAAATGCAGTTTGGGAGGGATGAGTATGTATCCACCCAACGGTGATCAAATTATGATGTTCTTGATATTTAAGTATTTCTTCCTCATTTGATGCAATACATGAATCCGAGGTGCCCCTCTGCTTCGGCAAGATTAAGTGTGTTACTATTAATTCATTATCATCTAATTTTCCACTCAGAATACCGCAAGATTCTCTATCATTGAGCGTGTTCTGCTCAGCCAGTTCTTGAAATACACCAACTAATTCTACAGGGACCACAACAGGTTTCAATATAGAAATACCCTCTTTGTGTCCGATTTCTACTTCTGATAATTTTGTCATCACATTCGATTCCGCCTTTTTCTTTGCTTCTTGCATTTTAATTGCTTCCAAAATAAATGGTGGATCTATACACTTTCTACCTTTTTCCAAGTTATTAATGACGATTTCCGGAGCAATACATTCTTTGAAAAACGGAACGCCGTCCTAGCGATATTGATGTTGCCAGATGCACTCCTTGATCCCAATATCATGATCCATCCATACCGTACTCACCATGAAACTGTTGCATATTCTAATTCTTATTTCACATTCCAACCTACCTTCATATTATATACTCACTTTAGTTATGCCCAGCAAACATATCTGATATGTCGCTTCTATGTCTCAGCTTTGACCATCAGGGATATATCGCCATCATATCGACGTTACCTCACATAAACTCAGTTTTTTCACAGTCACACTCAACTTTTTTGGCGATGTCTATGCGATGTACATCTGAGAATCTACTTACGAAATATTTATGCGATAACACAAAAAATAATTTGTTGCAAGTGAAATAAAAAAATACCGAATACGGAAAAGTAAGGTTCGGAGAAACTTTGTATCATATGAGAAAAAGTAAAAAAACACGTTATTACAATGCATCATCTGTTTTCATGCAATCTAGGTTCAATTTTATTATAAAATACTATAAATTCAATCAAATACTGTATTGACTAGATAGAATAAAAATTATAAATAAATTATATATGAAATCACAGTAAGTACCTATGTAAAAAAGCACATTTGGCAACGATGCGCAAATGCTTAGTGTAAGTGAGGTTTCGGTGTTTCCGACATCAAAGCCGGCCCACGACCCTTTAGCCGGGAGTTGCAATTTCTATAGCGCATGCTCTGTATTGAATACACCTTTATAAAGTCTCTTTTAAATTTTAATACTTCAGATGAAAATAAATACATTCAGTCCAAAGAAATAAAGATAAAGAATATACAAGGAGGAAATCTGAAGAACACAAATTTGAAAATAAAAGTTTCTTTCCTATCCCGAAAACCCCCTGGGCATGGCAAGTTCGTTTGTTATAAATGAAATAAGATATCGATTTAATTTAGATATACGGTGATTATTGCAGTGGAACTTCATTGCGAAACTCAACAAACAGGAAATTTTTTTCAATATTTGCGATTTCAACAATTCTTCCCTGCATGTTTTGTCTACCTTGCTTACTCTTCGTAGAGAAATCAAATTACATATTTAAATTGAATGAAGAAATTAAAATGTTTTATCAGGCTCTATTCAGTAATTGATAATCACAAAAATCATAAAACAATGTAAGTGTTTTAAATTAAATAATCAATAGAATTGATAACAAAAAAATCAAAATTTCTCGTAACAAAATTCAATGCGAAGCTCCATAACATATTTAGTTTTCATATTCAGTTTTCCCTATGCAGACATTTCGGGACACAGTCCGCACCCAGGCCGACCCTGTACTTTATACTAATATGCATTTTACGAACATAGTGGAAGAAATCTCGCTTTATGGAATAATGTAGATTTGTCTTCTTTCGAGCGACACCTGTTGAAACCTGATGTGACTAGCGAGTAGCGAGAACTACTGGCTAGGTTGACTTCTACGATGTCTTTTCGATCTCTGAATTTTTATTACGATATGTTCACAGTATGGACATCTATCGGAAATTTCAGCAGCACTGCTGAATCTCCGCTCTTAATAAGTCCCATCATATTTTTTCATACAGCGAGAATAGATTTATCATTAGAAAATGTCCTATTCATACAAGATTTCGAACCTATTATACGTTGGAAAGATTGCCGAAAGGGGATTTGAAACCAAGATAAAACAAGATTTGACATCCTGAGAGCAAACAGAATAGATGGATAGAGCACTATTTGAATGAAGTACTCAAGCTTGTGAACGTTGATCAAATAACAACCACCAACAGAGAAATGTGGCATAAACAAAAAGGGCATCTCAATGAAGATAGTTTCGAGGTGATGTTCAAATGTTGAATTGTTTAAGGACTGAATCTGAAAAAGAATGATCCACTTCACAAATATATAAATTGTGTTAAAGAGCACCATTTCGTGAATATAAATGCAGTGGGGAACTATTGAACATAATTCATAGCCGACATCTGAAGATCTATAAAAGTGAACTCCCAAGTATTTTGTAACCTTAATCAATGATCATTCCTGGTTGTGTGAAGTCAGATTCCTAAGAAAAATAATACCTTATTGTTTCACAACTCCAGAGAATTCAAAGTCTTGATGGAAAACCTAACTTATAAGAGAATTAAACATCTCCAATATAGATAATAGTTCCGAATACTGTAGTAAGAAATTCGCCGATTGTCTGAGAGAAAACGGAACCAATAGAAGATCAATTGAGAGCGACTTTTGGGTTTGTTAGCTGTGGTCTGCGAGGTTTTGGGCCTGACGTTTCGTCAAAATCCTACAGACCACGACTAACAAAGCCGCTATCAATTCATGAGACCCGTACCAGTCGTGAAAGATAACACTTTTTGATCAAAAGAAGATTGTTCGTTCCTTCCTTTCCTCAAAAACGGATTTGCAGAAAGAACAAAAAATGTTACTAGATATGGCGAAATGTATGACGGTAGAGTGGAGTTTAATATGTAGGTGGGTTTATACAGTCAGCATGTGGATTAGAAGAAGGGTTAAGTTGTAAAATAGCATTAGACTCAAATGAAAAAACTGTTTAGAAACAGAAACGACTGAAGGGACCGTTTGGAGAAACCTCTGGTAATGTTTAATGCAGTATGAGAACGCTTCTGGCATACTTCATGTTCAATGGGTTTCTTTCATTTTCCTGGAAATGCAATGAATTATTTCAGATTTCTTTGTCTTTTGGTACACGCAACTTTTGTTCCGTTTAACAGATTTTCTATCTCTCAAAAGTTTCAGAGATTACAATGATGGGCATCAAAATATTTCAATTTTAACCCTATATAGCAATGAATGTTTCCACAGATCTTAGAATATGCAAGATAGTCTCTCCAGGATTTTAAGTGTCGATGCTATTATTCGATATTTCGACAACGCCCATTTTGGAGTCATTTCCAAAAACTGATAGACAGGTCTCCGTCAATATCCTTCTGATTGAAAGTGATTGTTTTCTTTCGGTATCTGTTGCCTTCTTACGGAAAGCAAGTTTAAAAAATGTATGAGTGACCATTTTCCTGACTTTGTTTTTGTCTACATTACCGTTTTTGTCAACTTTCTGGTCGGTTTTTCCACTACTTGGTTCAACACATTGATAATAAAGACAGAAGGTATACATCATACGCAACATCTGGGGCCTATTTCAAGAACGTACAAGTCTTGTAGCTACAAGAGAAACACAAAGAAAGAAGAAAGGCGATGATAAATAATTGTTTTTTACTTGTTTTTTACCTGTACCTGCATTGTCTTTCTCTAGTAGCTACAAGACTTGTAATTTCATGAAACAGGCCCCTGGGATCTCAGAATCTTGAGAATTATCTTCCAAATTACTTGTGATTTTATAATTGATTCATTAAAATTATATACAATATACATAAATTCAAAAAGTAAAAAATATTTTCATATTCTCACTCATATCGTAATTCAAACTTTTCTATGAAAACATTTTCTATTCTACAACTGCTCAGTACTAGGTACTTTATTATTGACATTATCTATAAAAGTTACTAATTTATTGAGAGATACTAAGTGATTCAATATCTGTGAAGAAACGTTTTCAGGCATGCTGTCAAAATCAGCATTTTGTAACTTTCTGATAACCTTGTTTGCCATTTTTGAAATAACTATAGCACTATTTCCAGAAACAAAATCAGCATTTTCTGGTTGATTCTTCGAGTTTGGATAGGTTGAGGCAATGTGATGTATATGCTCACAAATGTTGACATTGATAAAATATGTAGGACAACTACATGAATACATATGCACGCAAATGTCACATTTATAACAGGTTACATCACAACATTTTGTACTAGATAGTTTTCCAACTGAATAAACAATGTTTTCATCTCCCTCTCTCCTGAGTTTCCATAAACAATCATTGCATCTCAGTATTTCAAATGCACTTTGTACTGATCTATCATGATTTTGATCTATTTCTTGTTTCAAATCTCCTTCAGCTTCCTCAACTATGCATGCTACTGTTTTATCTCTAACATATTGCAACACATCACAGATAATTTCATCGCGCTTTTTCATTCTTTTCTTATATCCTGGATACCTCACCATTTTTTTCATGTTATCCAAAAAAATATCTGATTCAAGGCCAAGATCTTTCCTGTAACAATACACCCACTGTCTTATACAGTCGACATATGAGTTTTGAAATGCCTCTCCAAATGCGAAGGTATCAGGATCATTCATTATTTCATTTATTGCAGAATCTAAACGATTCACGAACTGTTCTTCATCAGATGTCAGTTGCAATTCCTTCATTGTTTCATAAACCCATACTCTCTTGTCTTTATTTTTTATGTTCAATAGGTTCAACTTCCAGATATGTTCCAAGTGGCAGGAACAAAACAACCAGTTTGGTACGGGGCCCATTGCTTCACACCATGAATCATAAAATTTACCTGTCATTTCAGATATGAATATTTGTGAAGAAACGCCACCTACCTTCTCTCTAATGTGATCGAAAAAAAGCGTGCTCATAGATTTGCTATCATTATTAGTAAACATAAATGCTGCAGGAAATAATTCCCCCTTTTTATCGATGATCAGAAGAGTTGTGAGTTCAAAATCCCAATCATCTAATCCGTATGTGCTATCTATAGCTACAATATCTGGATACTTTTGTAACATATCTGCTTGAAAGCTTGTCATCACTATCAAACAAAAGTCATTCACAGAAAAGCCCCTCAATTCATAGTTCGACGGTTTATAAAATATCACTGGATTGTCTTGGTGACTGTGACATTCTTGAACCCATAAATCAAGAGAGAACAAAAGGCCTTCATTAGTAAACTCCATAGGTTTATTAACGAAATTTTTTTTAGTTTCTTCAACCTTCATACTGTTTACGCCAGGTTGTGATTCAATTTCCTTATCTTCAGTTTCGTCCAAAGATCTGAAAATGGTTTGAAGAATAAAAAAATCATTAAAAATCACAATGTTCATGAATACATAGAAATGAATGGTGAATAAATGTTCAAGAAATTAGTGATTATAAAAAAAAGTAGAAGTTTTCAATATAGTTTAATCGAATGTTTATTAGTTTGGTGTGTAGCAACTGGGCGACTCGCTAATATTTGACAATGCGTTACAACTGAAAACTTGGAACACCTAAAGTAACCAACAATACATACTCCTTTTCCCATCTGAAGTGTATCTTTTGTTCTTGTCACAATTTGTAATATATTTGGTGAAGACCAATGTACTTATGATACATTCGTATCTAAATGAGTTGGTGAGTTTGCAAATATCTTTCGTAGGTTTAAAGCTGTAGATAGTTTAAGTTCTTTTATCATTCACAATCTAGGTTTCGAATAACTATTTTTCAAGTCTTCCAATAAGGTTTGAAATTCAGGACAAAATCAACCGTTCTCCTTTCGTTCGAATGTTAGCCCTTCAGATGACACGAACAATCAATTTCCACCAGCCATCTTACACCATAAAACGATCAGAGCCTAAATATGTTTTTGAGCATTCTGGTCTAGTTGTTATTCAAGGACGCCCATACAAAAATTTTCAGGATGAAGGGGCGGATCAGAAGCATCTAGGCCTACAACTTTTCAAGTGTTATACATAATTCTAATCACTACTCATATTTAAATCAGTATAACATACAACAATCACTTCCTTGTGTGAATCGGTTCAACAAACTTCATATAGAACTGAATTTCATCTCCTACTTTGAACTTTATGTCCGCCCCCTGTTTTCCAGAGAGCCACTACAGTAGTCAGTAATAACAGAAAAATGATACATAATTTGTGTGTTTGGGAAAATTATAATGTCCATTCAACCTTGATGATTTATCTGACAACTTCTGTACTCGAAAGAGTCTTTAAACGAATAAATGCTTTTGACTTTGACTTTTTTGACTTTGAATATAATCCAGAGGAGAAAAATCATCCCATTTGGTTGGAATTGTGATGTGTGGGGTATCATATCTCTAAGATGAGCGGAGGAGAGAGAATATTTGATTTTTTGCTGTAAAAACTGTTCTGATGGCTTGACTCCGCGAACGAAAGGATGGAAAGCTTCCTGGCGTTCAGTCAGATCTTTTAGAGGTTTGTGTTGCGAGAAACAGGTTTGCTAGCATTGAATGGTTCTCTGGAACTGGAGGTAGAAATAATCCTTTCAAAGAAGAACGGATTTGAGCTTGTCCAGCTCACTCTATTGTGATCATCTGTGGGTTTAACAGATCTGTAGATGAAAGAGTTGGGTAAGGAGCTCACTTGGGCTGGATGATGATGGGAGTTAGCGTTGAGGTATTTGTTGGTTAAAGTTAATACTGCTGAAAAAAACAACTAGAGAAGTTTTTCGTTCACAAATGACTAGGCTTCCCAAATAACTCCAAATATCATGAAAAACTAGATCCCTCCTAAGGAATTCATCAAGTCTTATGTTTCCTAAACCCCTATACTATAACACAGACTTTGTTTCATCAATATCTATGAGATTAACTTCATTATATGTGTAACAATCTAGCAAAATATGAATTTTTCATTTTCATTACAGCCGTTGATTGAAAATGGGTGTATTTATATTTTTTATTTTCGAGGAAATTTGTGGTCTTTATTCGTATTTCACAAGCAAAGTAGGACCTTTTTATCTTGAGGAATAGACATTTTTATATGTAAAGATAGAGATTTCATATTTTCACTCCAACTTTCAACAACTGATTCTGAAACTAAGGATTTGTGAACCTGAATAAACGAAATTTTTTCTCATCAAAATATTACAAGGAATAACCCTCTGAATTTAATGAAGGTGCTTAACCCGGGAGAACTCGCGTACTATTCAACGACGTGAGAACTCGCGCCTATAGATTCTTTCTCACACTAGCTCGCGCTTATAGATTTTTTCTAACGCGAGCTCGCGCGTATAGATATCTTCTAACACTGACTTTTCATGATGAAAACTATTTAATATTGATTCTAGTTAATCTATTCTAAATTCTAAAAACATCAAAGAAAAATGTATAATTTTTCAAATTTAATCGTCACTTTCGTTGCAATTATTATCTTCACATTTATAACAAGTGGAAGTTTTTCTAAACTGCTGTTCAGTTTTAGAATCCATTTTTTTCTGTAGAAAGCTCAAATGAATGAAGGAAAAAGCAAAAAAAAATTAAAAAAGGTACCTGCTAATTAAAATTACCAACAATTTGGAGAAAAGCACATAATATGTGATCGCTCGCGCGTTAGATTATTACTAACTTTAATTTATTTGTAGCCACCACAACCCCCCACTCACGCCCCAACAAGCATGAACTGGTAAAGGAATTCTATAGAAGGCATTCCTAAAATATGAAAACAATTTGACAAGAGATAAAAAAAAAGTCTGTAGTGCAACTGAAAATGTTAGATTTCATCTAATAGTGCAAGTCCTGCCGGGTTAAGAACAATTGGGAAACACAGCAATTGCGCTTTCATAGTATTACCTTTCTATTTTTACCACCTCTGCTTTTCCATGCCCATAATGGCTTCTGATATGCTCTATTGTAATTAATGACTCACTCATTTCTTTAGCTTCTATATGGCTTGTACAGGCATGTGCAAGTTGAATAGGTTCTTCTTTTTCTTTAATATGTCTACATCCTGAAAAGAATAATTTTACAAAAGTTTCAAAATAAAAAATAACGTTATAAATCAAAGATAATACTTCAACATTGGAGGCATATCATGTAAAATTTACCTTGGCAGGAGAATGTCAAACTCAAGGTTTGATTTGTAACTTTGTCATATTTTCTAGAGAATAATACATAGTTATATTTCTCTTTTTCTTCCATGAGATCTTTCCAAGTTTGGAATTCTGAAATATAAAATAGACCAGTTTTCTTTCGAGAAATTACAAAGCTTTGTATCAGGTACCTTGCCAGTTTGTTACTTCAAACTCTTCAAGTTCAAAAGAAAATTCATGCAATTCAATAAGATGTTCCATTAACGCTCTTGTCGTCTCGAATACAGAATTGCATCTTGGTTCTAAGCATAATATATTTCTCCACAGACTTTTGTCAAATTGAGTAACTATTGTGGGTTCATTATGAACTTCTTTGAAACAATGATCGGAATTGTCCAGACGAAATTTTTTACAATCCATTTTATAAGCTTAGCTGGAGTTGAAACAGACCAAATATTTCTATTTAGCTCATTTTGAATAATGAATGAGCTTGAATCCTCAAATCAACATATTCAAAACAAAAATAATAAATTCTAACCTATTTCAAATTCTTCATTCATCTTCTTTTTGCAGATCCTACTTTTCGGTTCTGTCACTTCCGTAGATGCCGTGCGCACTTTGACGTTTATTGAAAAATGATGAAGAAACCAAAAAACAAGAGGGACATTAAACCGCAGCGCCCTAGCAGACGGTTTCTGTAAGATTTCACTAAGGAAAGGAGACTTATTTTGTTTGTATCAGGTTTACATTGATATTTCAACGAACCACAAAGTACTTTTCAGGAATTCGTTCATTATTTTCTCACTTTTTTGTATATTACTGCGGATCTGAGCAAATTTTAAAACGTGAACATATATAGATGAATATTATGGAACAGTGTAACGAATTTTATTCATCAATTCAAATTAGTTTGTGGCCTCAAAGAAAAGGGGTAATCTACTCAGCCCTTTGTTGTTAAATGTATTTTGAAAGAAGGCTCAGGATTTTCTACTTTGAAATAGGGGCGCTATAGGTGTATGGAATAAAATAAGAGTGAAAAATAAGAAATTAACTTTGATGATAGTTTCATTCTTCTTTTCTCTTGTGTGTCAATAGGAACACCAATAATCTACACAATAATAGTATTTCAAAAAAATTTCGGGTTTATGTTGAATCAAAAAACAATTTCAATAAATGATGACGTGAATAAAGTGGGATTTCAAGCGATACGTCCTCTGATAAAATGTTCAACAATGTTGAAGTATCGTCAGAGTGGTGCTTAATAGTTGAATACTTGGTCAAAATGGCACTGCGATGTTATTTTGAAATCCCAATAGAGTTACAAATTAATCAAGGGAAACTAGTCCTGTGCGCCACTGATCAATCGGGTATCATCGGAAACTTTAGCAGCCAACTTCACATTACTATACAAATATTTGGGGGTTTTGTGTTGTGTTGTGGTCTGTGATCAACTTCACTTTCATTCATTGAGGTTATTCAACACAACACAGGTTACCTCCCAAATATAAACAAATAAATATGAAAATATGTCGTTTGGTCTAACAAATAAATTATATCCTGCCAATCACAAAACTGTGTTTGTGTTAGATCATACACCTTATTTTGGAATATCATGTGAAAACCCCATAGAATTTGAATTTCTGAAAAGCCGTACTCCAGGCTTCATACCCATGAGCCCTATTTCCAAATCTCTCTGGACTTCTAGTGTTGAATCAGCTATAGAGTATTGTAGGATAGTATGGGATTTATTTCCACAAGGAAAACTGGTATTTTTCTACTCGAGTTATTATATTTGATCTCATGTTATAATATTCTCTTTTCAGGTTCGATTCATTGCTAGTGATACAGTTGCGCATATTCTGAATACATGGATCCCTTCACAACAAAGTTTAACACATGTAAGTGAACGAAATATTAATAAGTTCTTGAATATTCTCAATCCAAGAATTTTTGAAAAAAAAATAATGATAGAATGAGAAAGGCCAATTTTGTGAATGAAAATTGTAAAGGTGTTTTTCAACTAAAGTATGAAAAATTAACAACCTCAGGAGTTGAATATCAATGAAAATACTTGAAAACATTTTTTGAAGGCGGTAGTAATAAGACTAATGATAATAGCACTAGGCAAAACAGGAAGAGACTTTTTTCCATGTGCTTCTTAACAAAGTATAGGATTTCAGGGAATAAATACAAAATTCGAGGAGGTGAAATTATCAATCTTTCGTGTTATAGTTTCATATTTTATTCTAATGTACCTATTATATATTGTACTAGAATTTTGTACTGCTGACTCTTGAAGGTTCAGCCTCTAGTGTGTGACCTGCTACTTACAATTATTTTTTGATGTAATTAAATTAAGTATGTCTGTCTATTAAAGTTTTTGATTTTTATTTTGTGCTCACACAACCTACTTTTAGATATAATGTCCTGTATGCCCTACAAAGCAATTTGAACATTCTTTGCATTTGATTTTTTAAACAATATTTGATTGCATGGCCATCGGAGTTTTATCGCCTCTCATGATGCACTTCAAGAAGCAATCAAAGGCCTATTTAGTGTATGCATCTTCCTGTTCCTGGTATTTTATAGCTTCGATCCATCGAATGACAATTGATCAAGTTTCAGGATTAAGGGTATCTATACATTGAAAATGATATATTTCACACTAAAAATTTTCGTCATCAAAGACAAAGTAAAAAAAATATCCTCTTCTATTTAACTCGTACAAATGGTTCGATAACTCTCAATTGATGTACTTTCCTGCCCTTATTACTAACAGATATATCCCAGCAGTTTGAGTATAGGAGCAACAACTGGAACGTCGTGACAAGACGATTTTACATAGTATGGCTTTTTGAAAAAGCTTACTTTCATATCCTACTGACGGGTAAAATCGTCTCATCACGACGTTCCGAATATTAATCATGAAGTAAAACAACGTTTCTATTACTGGTATCCACGATCCTCTTCAGGTGATGCATCTTTTCCATATCTCTTTGTTTTGTTTCGTTTTATTTTAATACATTTATCTCAGTATCATTTTTTTGGCTCATCTCAATTTCTTGTTTGGATTTGAGGTCCTTATTGCGATTTATCTGTTCAACCTGATTTATTGAAGTTTTTCATTTTCATTATTGCTTTTATATTATATTCTGCTCATTCAGTTTTAAGTATTGAATTTACTGTTTTACTGTACATTTCAATTCCATTATTCGGATTTTATTGTTCTTGTTCTGATTCTTTGGAACTTATGAGTTTTCCAATAGGTTTAAAAAGAGTAAATTATATAGGCAATGAAAATTCGAATCAATATCACAAATGGGTATTGAACCAATGAAATATTACACATTTTTATTGCGATTCGTAATCATTCGACGAATTGTAATTTATGTACCAAGGGTATGAAGTAGGTATTTGTGCCCTGAGCGCTACGTTCTTACAAATCCGATGGCCTCTGGCCAGAGGGTTTGTAAGTAGCCCAAAGGCATATTATTTCACAGTTGCATCAACATTATAATTATTTGAAAAAAGATCAATTCCATTTGATTTTAAATAGATACTAAGACATCTAAAAAACTCTTTTTGGCGTCGCCTCAGTCTTTCTCGCTCAGGGCCACTCCATTATCATTGTCAAAAATACCGCTAATATTCCAGTGAGTAATCCCATTATTGCTTATTTGTAGTTATCATTGTGAAACAGTCGAGTTTTATATGATTGATGTGTCAAACACATTCATTGAATGTAAATAAGTTTTAACACCTACGTAGACGAATTACATTTACAAAGAATGACGATAATAACATTCATTGAGAGTTTAATGTAGTTTGTCTGTTTGCATACCTACTTTTAACAAAAAAATTATCGAAATTTACTTTGCAAAATTCATTTCTTGTTCATTAGGTCATGTTGTTTCATATAATTCTGAATAGGGTATACAAACCTCGGCAAAATAGTGTTTTTCTCCCTCCCTCTACAACATAGTCAAATGAAAAGTAAAAAACGTTTTCAGATACCTCATTTCCTTAACATTATCTTCACGTAATTTGTGAAATTAATTTTGAATGAACGATCTTTGGTTTCAGATCATGAACGGTATGTCTCTAATAGGTGTCCCTCCTCCACCCCCACGATCGGTAAGTACACCTACGGACCACACGGTATTGCATGGTTTACGTGCTGCTATCGAAGCAATGAGTGAACCGACCGATATGCAACAGGAAAAGATCAGAAACTCCTTAGAAAGTCAGAAAATAGTGAATCGAGCAAGAGTGATTTGTATTACTTCAGCTCGAGATAATGATAGCATGAAACGATTGGAAGATATTTTTTTGTCAGTTCTCATTCAACAAAATAAGATGTCTGGTTCCTCTGATAGGTAAGAAACGTTTATGAGTAGACATGGTCTACCTAATTGAATAACACTATCGTGTGATTTTCACAAGACAGCTTACAAAAGTGCTTCACGTGTTTCACTATTCAATGGTTTCTTCATGAGTACTGTCACAATCCTGAAGAAGTTATTGTATATTTGAGCACATACAGCGGTTTTGTAAGCTGTCTGCTGAAAATCGCACAATAAAATGTTATTTACAGTATCGGCCAATTCTATCAGTTACTTAGCTAGGTGAAAAATAGGTTTATTTTCTAAAGGCATCTTTTACTGCACACCCCCGCACTATTGCGGGAAGAACTGCTTTCCGCATGGTAAATCACAAAAAAACTGCTATTTACCATACACTCTATAAAATTATTAGTCCAGCAGCCACCGCCTGATTTTTCGAGTGATTAATAACAGGCTGAATCTCCGTGAGTAGGTTCGGTTCGACGAGACGCCCAAGTTTTTCCTCTGTGAAAATTCTCGTTAGAGATAGCTACCGTGTTACCGTGGTATCGACAACTTCCAAGCGTAGGACTAGGAAAACGTGCCACTAAATTTGTAGGACTATGTGGCCATTTCATTATACAAGTATTTACTAAGCTGCATAAAAAAAAACAGCTGGTTGTTGATAATTTTCATGACCTCGTTTTTTCGATATATTCGGAGTGGAGGACGCTCCAGTCAAACCATCCATTTTGTAGGACAATTGTTTTTCCGAGTGTATTATCCAATTATCTCAATATGTGAATAAAATAATCACTATCAGTCCGACAATTTCGATACCCCGCCGAATCGACATGTTTCACACCTGCGCACTACGTTAGCTACCTCTAACGAGAATTTTCACAGAGGAAAAACTTGGGTGTCTCGTCAAACCGAACCTACTCACGGAGATTCAGCTTGTTATTAATCACTCGAAAAATCAGGCGGTAGCTGCTGGACTATATATATTATACCAATGCATTGGGAGACGTAAAATCATGCGAGAACAAAATAAATATAATTAAAACTGTAAAATTGTTCAATGTGGGAAATGTAAACTGACTGTGATGTGTCCAAATTTATTCTTCGATCGCACCAGCATCTGATCAGTTAATGAAATTACTTACAGTTTCGGTAGGTTTGGTGATCCAGAATTGAATTCTCAATGGTGGTATTGGTGGGATTAGGATCAATTTGATTAGAGAAAAACTATTGTTTCTTTGCCAACGTTTCGAATTTTAATAAATTCATCATCAGGGCTCTATAATAATGATGAGTTTCGTGTTAAAATGGTAGGATATAAATAAAATAAGAGAATGCCAACAAACTATTGGAACATTTTCAGGGGTTCAAGATGTTGATTATTGAAAAAAAATTTTTTTTAAATGCTTACCAAAAATCAGTTTTTCCGAGTAAAAATATTCGAAACGTTGGCAAAGAAACAATGGTTTTTCTCTAATCAAATTGATCCCAATCCCACCAATACCACCATTGAAGAATGAAATTACTGTTTGTAAATTATTCTGAATTATTTAAGTTATTTAATCTCCCCTATTTTCTTTATGAGAAAACCGCATGTCAAACGAAAAAAATCGAAAACAAGATCAAGATAGATTTAGAAAGAAGGGACTAATATTAAAAAAAATTAGTACCCACTGTTTGCAAGAAGTTTTTTGTGGTGGACGAATTCTTTCTTCGCTGGAAGTGCGAAAGAGTGAACACAAGATGTACATCGGGAACAGACAGATAGGCACATTTTTATTGTCGATGAAGATCACACAGTAGAATGGAATGATACTAAAATGGGGGCAAGAGCGAGCGCAATGGTGGGAAATTGAGGGAATCTGCTTTTATCATTTTGTCTGAGGAAAATTGCATCTCTGCGAGTTCACTTGATGTGAATCTCACTTGTCTACCCTTCCTGAAAGGTAAATTTCGGTTATACGTGAAGTTGCTGACGAATTGGACGTGTTCTATCCAATCAGAAGTCTGTCCTTCTAAACTTGTTCATATTCCAATATTCATTCGCAATTTTTTCAGATTGTTGTAGATTGAAAACACAAAAAACTATGAAATAAAAATAATTTTCACTTTGAGAAAAAGCACTGGCGTATCACTTTTATCTTTGAAATGATTCAGTGCAAATCTAGGAGGGACGCCATTGAAAAGAATTAAATTTCCTTCTAATGCATGGAATATGCGTAATGAGTTTTATGAAAGTATCTGACGCAACGTTACTATTTACACAAAAAATATTTATTTTTCTTAAGCACCCTATAGTTCAAACGTTATGACATTTGGGACATACATTCATATGAAGTGTTTTTCTGGAGATAGACTCGCAAATAACCTCCTTCAATATTGGCATGTTATTTTGAAGTGACTTTTACTGAAAATTGAAAATGGACCTGGTGTTGAATAATATATAATCCTGTGAAAAATCCTGCACCGGCACCTGTTGGGATATAATTCATTCCCCTTGGTAGTATCCAGGAGAATACTTGTTTCTTGACATGTGTTAGCGCTTCACCCTACTGTGTAGGTTTTTTGTTTCACTTAAAAGTGCACTTGAAATTCAGAGCCTGTGCTTGCAAGGGATCTTTACTTTCTGTCGCTTACTATTTGTATAATCTAAAAGTACAATATGTTTTTATTCATTAGATTCGATTTTTGAACATACATTTTTCAATATATCCGACTTTTTCGTTCCTCCAAAAATTCTTATTATGTCACAAATATTATTTTTCAGATTACTGTGCATTGATCATTGTCATTTGGTAATCATCAATACTTTTCCCATAAATATTGAGTCACAAGTTAATAACCATCCTCCGAAAGTTGTGAGTAGTGAAAACCTCCCAAATTTTTCACCTATACTAATTGAATATTTTCAGCTTTCTCCGATATTAACAACTGAAGTTCATTCAATCAAAGCTCCTCAAATACCACACAAACTATCATCAATCATTTTGGAACACTACGATTTGGCTAGTACAACCGTTACTGGAATACCAATGAAAGAAGAACAGAATGCCTCATCATCTGCCAATTACGATGTAGAAATCTTTCATGCCAGCTCAGCACACACTGCAATGCTCAAAGGGAACGCTTCTGATTCTGCTGCCATTAGGACAGTGAAGGATGGATTTGAATATGAGACGGTACTTATTTTTGCTTTCAGATATGGTTGGGAATGCAATAAATCCTTCACATCTCTCAATATAAAAAGAAAAAAAATATCATTATTATTATTCTGTAGATTTTTTTCAGTTACAGCGGTAAATGTCGAATCAGTCTCCATAATAAAACAGAAAAATGTGATTCTTAAACAATTTCCACAGTCAAAAACCTTTTCATCAACACTAATGGATAACTTTGTAAACTTAGTTAGCAATGTAACTTTTCATTTAGACTTCATCTCGTATAAGCAAATCGTCTTCAGTAGACTGTCCTGTTAATTCCAATAACCATACTCGTGAGTTTCTAGAAGTTTCCCTGCTCAGTTTCTACTACGACCTAACTTTATTCTACTCTATTAACAATCAGTGTTTTTAAATGTAATTTTTCCAAAGTAATTGAACGATTCGACTTTGACGAAGACATAAATACTCAAAAAATGTAAGCGATATTATGACTTTTTGACTTCATAATCTTGGTAAAAGCAGAAATATATTTGAATTGAAAAAATTAAGAACGATGATATGCATACCTATTGGATTATGATTGGAACTGTTCGTGTTGTAAGGATCGGTCAACCTTTATTTCATCAAACAAGTCTGTTCAAATGTACGTATAAGTTGACGGTTTTTTCACTTATTGTCATTTCGGGTCTATCTTTGCTATGCTATGGACTGTAGCGTTTTCTAATCAAATAATATTTGCCTTGTGATCGATGTGGAATAAAAAAGTTTTTATCGTATTTATACATACTTATCACGAAATATTTTGGGTAAATGTTCGTTTGAATTACAGCACCTATTAAAAGGTCGGAAAAACACGAATCTGAAATCAAACCGCGGCGATCTTTCTTCGTGCGGTAGAGATTTTTAGTTTTTCATCGGGTGTCCTTTACACCTCATTCCATTTTATTCAACACCGTTTTCAGAATTATATTCATCTTTACCAGGAAACTTGATTAAAAATTCTTGACACGTTTTGGCACTTAGAAAAGACAAATGAATGCGCATCATTATTTTCTACGTTCAAAATCACCTAGTATACCGGAAAATTTTCAGACTACATTGAAATGGTGCACTCCTAGAGGGGTGACTGGTTCAGAACTTCAGAACTGTACTTGTATGCATAGAATAACACCGGTCGACGTGAATTCAAGGCCTTCCTTATGTCTCATTAACTTCCTCTTGAACGGCAGGTCAGTCATGTTAGAAATGCCAAGGAAAGCCGGAGGAAAAATCACCAGTCATTTACTAGCTGCCCATGGTGGTGAGATATTCATTCATACTTTGTGCACAGCCAGGTAAGAAACAATAACAACGAAAGCTAACAGGATTAAAATCTCAATTGAAGAGAGTGCCATCAGTCAAATCTTACATTGAACTTTTCGGAATTGTATTTTGCATGCTTTGTATCATCTTTTGTTTTGTCTATATACTACGCTCTACCAAGTGGATTGTTTGAGTTGCTCTAGTGCTTATTTTGGGGTTCAGAGATATAAACTGACACACTCGCCGATTCCATGTTCTATGGATTTCCTACTGTTGAAACCAACTCAAAAATCAGTAAGTTCAGCAGCGCCACAACAAATGTAGCCGTTTCTGGCTTCTGGGTACTCTCATAGGAGTGTTGGCTGATTATTGTTTTAATATTGGTTCATCTCATTTAAAATTTCCCACTATTATAATCATCTTTTCAATGATTTTGAAATAAGTCAACAACCACGCTCTCCATATTTTAGGTCGGTACTCGAAGATCCCCCTTCAATTTCAGAAGGCTGCGGTGGTAGAGTGACAGACTATAGAATACCTGATTTTGGTTTATTCATCAAACAAAACACCCTACTGCCAATTAAGGTGAAAAACAACGAGGAAGGAGGTCAGCCCATTCAGAAAATGAAAACGAGAATAAATAGACTGACGCGATACTGGCCGTTGACAATAAGTTCAACATTAATATTTAATATGAAAAATGTAAGTAACCTTCCAAATTCTTCTTATTTCCTACCTAGAGATAGGAGCTTCGTTTATTTTTAGAATTTCAGACTTGGTGCCAAACTCCCGTGTATTATGACATTTCATCTTGTCTATGCTGTCTTCTGTATTTTAAGATGATAGAATATGATTTATCTTTGGCATTCTGTGTTAGCCAAAAACTTTTTGATACTTTGTTATCTCCTTATAAATTGAAATCCATTACTCCAAGCTATCCTGAAACATTAGGTCAGTGACATGTTTTTCACTGACTATTCTTCAATATTGTAGAAAAGTAGTGTTTTTTTATGATTATTTGCCTTCTCTATCCCATTTTAACAAATCAACATAGCTGAGCTCTATGCCCCTTTGTTTATTAACTTGGAAATAAGCCCAAACTCGAGTGTGCATTTGCCATTTCAATGTAAGGAAACTTGGATTACCTAGGGAGCTTATCGGTAGCTGAATCTGTTATACAAACCCCACTTGCTAGGATTGTAATTTGAATCGCTTAGGAACACGTAATATGCATTCAAAGTTTAAATTCAATAGGTCAGAAGGCATGATCATTTGAATAGGTTTGAAGTTTTTTTTTCATACATAGTTTCCCTTAGATATACCAACAATTCTAAACAAATTGAAGTTTCCCCCATATTTATTATTATGAATGCAAATTGTTAGCAAATCAATTGATCGTCAATGGTCACTTTCTATTTATTGTTTTCAGTACTTTGATCCGTTACCAACACTCATTACCAAAGAAAAAATAACAGATGAAGAAGTTTTCCAGTGCAAAAAAGTTATCTACAACCTCATTTCTCTTGAATCTAAAATGGAACCCCTCCATCCTCTAAGTGCCGGACAGAGAGTAAAAGGCCAGAAACGAGAAGATCAGTATAAAGCAATGTGGAATGAGTTAGAAACACTTCTCAAGAATAATATGCATTCTGAAAATCATAGGCACGTTTACACTTGCCTGTTAGAATGTCATAAATTCAATTTTGATGAAGATAAAATTTCCGAGAAGGTTGAACTGGATGAAGCTCTGAACCAGTTGGATAATATTGGTAAGATTATTTTGGAATCAATTTTCCATTTTGAGAATTCGCAGTCTTCAATTTTGTGGTTTCGTTTTAATGTAAAAGAACAACTTTAGCGACTCTGAGGTCGTTGGTTGGCCATAATTTAAAATTCCTCTAGTTGGAGTATCATACCGCTGAACTGGTGAGCAAATAGGCTATGCAACCAACAAGCATATCCAACCCCTTATCAGACCGCACAAGAGGCTGAGTTTAAACTTTTCGATTCATTCTGAATTTACCATTAAAAAAATGAGTTAAAACGGCAAGAATTTTCTTGGACGTCATTTGGTGTTAACGCTCAGTTTTTGTTCCATTAAGGGTGAATAACACTGATTATTTCCTTCAATGCGAACTGATGGGAGAATTGAAGTCTAGGCTACAAAAATACAGATTTACAACGAATATTTCCCTCATATATAAAATGTCCCATAAGAGCAATGCAATTATCAATTGCATTGTGTCAAGTCACCATAACAACACATTTGAAACCGTATCGCTAGACGTCAGTAAACAACACAAATAAATGCAAGATAGACTTCAAAAATAGAAAAACATTTCGCGTTTAGGTGAGTACTCCATACAATCTATAGAGGAAAGTATAAATGAACAAAAAATAACATTTCCTTGAGAATTTCTTTATTCGTGAAATATTCCAACATTCGTGCATAAAAATGACCAGATAATTTTGCATTCAAGCGTGATATCTTATACAAATTGCATTCGCTTATTTTCATATTTTGTAAAAGAGCCCTCGTCCTTCGGACTCGGGCACTTCGCCAAAATATGAAAATAAACTCTTGCAATTTTTAGATATCACGCTTTCTTGCAAAATTATCGGTAATTTTTATGCACTCGTGCAATTATAACCGAAAATTTCACACCAACAGTTTTCGACCAATGTTTTACGATCTTAGTTTCACGTTACCATGACAACTCAGGTATCTTTGAGGATTTTATCGGAAATTCTTTCCCGCATGAGTTACCCACAGCGAATTATGGTGGAAATGTTTTGACATAAGCAGAAAATTTTTTGTTT
>JAVJAQ010000039.1:0-27400 GCA_032362365.1 Zygogramma bicolorata | reverse complement strand
ACCTGAGTTGATGTTACCTAGAAATGTCAGTTGAAGTTTTCGTTGGAAAAATCAATATTATTTTTGATATAACTATCGAACCCATAATTTCAGAAAATGCTTTTTGAACTTAATCCACACATTGGATATTCTAATCATCTTTCGAACAATTCGTTCAGGCCAGTCTCAAATCACCTACACAGTATGTACCACGAAGGGCATTGAATTATATCCGACCGGTGCCAGTGCAGGTTTCTTCACAGAAGAAAATCCTGCATTTGCTTTCGTCGATACAAATGAAGGAATTGACTTTCAATTATTGGGACGGACACACTTGCAGACCGGTTTCGAGCTATTTGGCCACTCGTCAGTGCAAGGCAGTGCCATCATCAACACAATTCGATGACTTCCCATAATTAAAAATCATATTCGAACAGAGTATCTTTCCTACACCTAGGCTGATACAAACAAAAAGCAAAATAGCCGTTGCTGCGCCATTTTCCCCCAGACTAGTTACTAACCAAGAGCATATCCGCATGGCCCAATTCCTAATACAGGGCAATAACGAATATTGGATGTGATCCAATGCCCTTCGTGGTATAAGCCAGGGAAGTAGTTGTTTTCTGATAGATGTTAGTCCGTCAACCTACAGTGTAGGTGAGTTGAGGCTGGCCTGAACAAATTGTTCATTTAGAATATTTGATTTGAAGGCAGTCTTCAAGCATCCCCATGAATATTTACGACAAATTATCTTGATTCTCAGATGATCATTCTCCCAAGAGCTATCTGATCGATAATACATGAATTTTCGTGGCATATTGGAACCGAACTGAAATTACCTCCGCGAAAACTAATCAAATACATATTCCTATAGGAGGAGGTTATGAATTATTCAATGATTTATGAGTTCAATGATGAAAATTCCCTCATTATCTGATGATAAGTTTCATATCGCTCAGGGAGTCGATGCGGTGAACTAATGCTTTCCAGGTTCGCATAGAATTTTTCACGAATACACTCTGTTTCACTCCAAATTCTAGTACTTAGAATTTTTTCAGCGAATTCAATATTTCAGTTCCAAAATATCATTTTCAATTCATTTCAGTTTCCATTTTTCTCAACCGAAATCAAATGATAGCAAATTATAAACATTATCATTTTTTCAGCTCAGTGGCCATGAGCCTCTAGCCCCTCTATTTCATGAATATTATACTCGCTTTGTGCAGCCTTACTGGAGTTATTGTTTCATGCAGTCAATAGAGCATTGTTCTGAAAAGTTTTGTATTACTACTTTTTCAATTAAAATGCTGAATTATCAACTGTGTGAATTTCAAGTTATTTGTTTTGAATGGCCATTTATAAAAAAACCTTCGAATATTACTTTCCCCAATAACTAAAATTGGATTCAGGAGGGAATTGTAACATTTCAAACTATGCGACTCTGAGTGGTTGTGAACTGATGTGAAAAGAGGTAACGATTTTAGAAATTGTGTCATTTCATCTAAGTTTCTTTCGTCATTCTCATACGAATAAACTTTTGAATTCAGGTTGATGGGTCATACGAACCAAGAAAATAAAGCATCAAATGTAAGCGGGAGTGAGAAATATGGATTGGATCAGAATAAAAAGTATCGTTGAACTCCATGGTCAAGATAATGAAAAAGGGCTGATCTCTCATATGTCTGCTGTCAATATGTCGATTATCATTACCCATCTCAACATTTCACGAATCTCAATTATGTAGGCCTTTCACCAATGGTGTCTGTCAATCATTTCGTGCCAAAAAATAACGTTCTCCATTTCTCCATAGTTCGCCTATCTATAGAAATATCAACGGAAGTCTTGAAGAACATTTAGGCCTTGAGTCAACCACATTCATTATATCTATATTTCTCCGTGAGATCGCAAATTGACAGTGTTTGTCATCGCTTTCACTCAGTTTGAGGTGGCTGTATACTGGTGTTTTCACCTCACATAAAAGATTGTCAGCAAATCAGACGACCGATCCGGCCTACTTGATCAAGATTTGATGACTTAGAGGCTGTAGTAATAACTCAAAAATTCACCAGGTATCGGCACTCTCGAAGTTGAGATGACAGTCATGTGCACGTCCTGTGTTGCCAAGTGGCTATGTCGTTGCGAATTCTGGTCAATGTGCTGAAAAAAATTGTTGATTGTTGTTATTTTCATCTGAACA
Source organism: Zygogramma bicolorata (assembly GCA_032362365.1). Lineage (NCBI taxonomy): Eukaryota > Metazoa > Arthropoda > Insecta > Coleoptera > Chrysomelidae > Zygogramma > Zygogramma bicolorata. Next base: position 25,224 of record JAVJAQ010000039.1, on the reverse strand, counting down.
ATATAATATTTTGATCTCAATTCAAAAGCTCGGTTTAGAAGTAGTTTCACATTTCAGCCGAATATTATTCACGTTAATGCGTGTGAGCGAATAGGAGTGAAAATTGTGATCAAATTTTATGGATATGTGAAGTGAGAAAATGCTATTTTTTCTGGTGAGTGAAGTCATTATTATTCTTTATAATCTTCTGGGTTGAACTGAAAATATCTAAAATGCATATATCACTGCATTCATAGAATATTGAGAACGCGTGCACACTCTAGAATGTTGTTGATAGCAAACTTCTCCTTTTTCTATGATCTCTACAAAATTTTTAAATGATTATTGAATAAACTAGAACGTGAGATTATTCTTGGAGGTAGGTCATTGAAGATGAAGTTTGTCTTCATCAAACGGTAGATTGATCTCGCGTTCTATTGTCTGTTCTAACCAAAAGTGAAATGTATTGGTAACAACGTGTTCCATGGATCGAGTGACCTCGAATTTTTTTAGGAATTTCAACCACAAACGCACCCTTAAGGCGTAATTTTGAACCACTACACCCTGTCTACAGGTTTGTCTGAAACAATATCGCAACACTAAAAGCGCCAGTATATAGCCATCTTAACTCATTTCTATTACTTTTAATTCCGTTCTGGTGAAACAGAAGAATTTCAGTGGACACGAACAGAATTTCAATAAAAATGAATCCATTTCACTATACTCTGAAATATAATCATTTCTAATGTTTTTGATATTCGAATATGCTGATATTTTCCCGGTTCGTCATTCATACATTATTTTTAGGTAAAGCCGAATTTCCACCACTTATGAATAGCACCATGTATAAGTAAGTAATTTCAAAACCAACTGAATTTTCTAACTAATATTGTTGATACATGAAGGAAAGTTCACCAAAATTTATGAAACATCCATTTTCACTCCGTTCAAATTCTCATAATCACAAGAGAGCAATTTTCACTTTTCAAAAAAAAAATTCCATATCTCTGACTCTCTCTACGAGAATATGCTCCAACAAAAAACTATTCATTCTACTCAGATAATTTTGTTTTGGTGCTAGAATATAATATGATATACTTGGCCATAAACCCAGAATCACCTATGGAATCAGATTATTTTCTTCCCGGGCCGCATTTGGTTGGAACAGCGTACAGAATTCATGATCGAGCCTTTCTTTAGAGTTATCTCTTCGAGTGTTATGATGGATATAAAACCCAAAATGAACCTACCCAATTGTACGTTTCGCATCCGGATAGTTTTAACTAGTATACCTAGGTGTTATTGATCAGATGACCGAAAAATAGAGTGATAATATTTCCAGACTATTTTCAGACTTATCCAATGGAATGATGGTTATATGATAATTATATACAGAGCATTCCATTTAAAATGAGTCACCCTGGATAACTTCTGGTACAATTATTTCCAGGAAAAATTGAAAAACACGTCAACAGTAGTATACAGGGAGACTCATTTTGACATATTCACATTTAATGTTACTTTCCCTGTTTCACCCCCAGAGCATGTCACTATTTTTTTCAAATGGATCGCATTGTCAAGATGCTCCATGATGAGCCGATTGCAACAGAGTATACTACATATGGTCTGAATCTTATAGTTTGGGAGCTACAAATTATTTGAGTTGAAAACGAACGACCCTGAATGAACTTCTGTACAATCTTTTGCCTAGGTTTCATAGGTGTTTTTTTGAAGTATACTTCGGAAAAGTCATATTTGGCCTACTTAAGTTTAAATTCGAAATTCTCTTCATTTTGTATTTGTCTCATTCAACAGTAACGATGGTGAAGTTACAATTGGTGTGAATTCTTGAGTAGCAATGGTTTATACTCTTCGAGAACGGATTGAAATAGTGAGTTTGTATTACCAGACAAACACGTTTCGGAATTATTGAATGAATTTATGGAAACTGGGTCTGTTAACAATAAAAAGCATAACCGTTAAGGAGTTATCAACGATGATGCTATTTGTACTGCAGTTTTGAGGCACGTTGAACTAATGGAAAATTCGCATTCTCTTACTGATATATCTCAAGAATCAGGAATTAGTCGCACAAATGTTTCCATGATATTTCATAAGTACAAATATCATCCATATAAGATTAGACTAGTTCATGAATTGAACGAAGAAGATTTCGATAGACGTATCGAGTTTTGTGAAAGTTTTATCGATGATGATTTGATCAGTGATGAATATTTTGATATATTGGAGAATCGAATAATACCGTGCATCAAAAGGGGAATTGAGGAGGATATAAATTTATTCGAAATTTATTTTTCAGCAGGATGGTGCACCTTCTCATTATGCAGTTCCAGTGCGGCAATTTTTGGCTGAACATTTTCTTGGTCGCTGAATTGGCAGAAGAGATCCTACAGAATGGCCACCAAGGTCTCCGGATCTTACTCCTGTAGATTTCTTTCTATTGGGTCATTTGAAGTCTAAAGTGTATGAGATAGAATCAACAACATTAGAAGATTTGAGAGAGAATGTCATGAAGCATTGCAGAGAAATAATTCCCGACATTCTCAACCATGTGATAGCGGCAATAGAAGCTCGTTTGTATCATTGTATGGAAGTTGGTGGAAACGTTTTTGAATATTTACTTTAGAAAATGTTTTTCGTCCCAGTGTCAAGTAATCAGATTTTGATTCAAGAATTCAATAAATAATCTCTTTTTCTGATTTATTGCTTCCATATTTGCCTATAGAACGAATATTTCAAAATTTGACCTCCTGTTCAATTGTTGACCTGTGGGTGCGATAGGGCGAGTAACATCAAATGTGAATATATCAAAATATGTCCCCCTGTATGCCATTGTTGACGTGTTTTTTTTTATTTTTCCAGAAGTTATTCAGGGTGGCTCGTTTTAAATGGAATGCACTGTAATATATATTTGGTCGAATAGAATAATGTGGTATATAAATGAAAATCAGATTGTGTGACAGTGAACAGGTTCACTACAGATTAATGAAAAAGTTTCATGATATTGATTGTCTCAATATAGAATTCAAATCTAGATTTAATCCAAGAAATCACTTTCGAAATTCGTCAACGAGTGACTGTGGAATGGATGATTCAGGCTGCGTATTTTAGCGTGAAGCGGAGAAGTCCTCTAATCACTTCTCACGTCATCAGACTCAGACCAGATGGTCACATCAAAATTCAACTGAAAATTTTGAAGTCTATTACAAGAAACGTGAATGTTGTCATAAGATTCTTCATTCATAAGCTGTACTTGTAGGTTCATTCCATATTGTGACTCACACCAATTGGAACACCGTCAAATATTCATATATTCTTAACGAAGGTGATCAGTTGGTTTGATGGGCATTCTTACAGGTGCGATACTCCAGTCTATGACGGTGAAAAAAGTGTAAACTGTGTATTTATCCCATACAGCACCGATTCGCATGAAAATTTGGATATAGGTTCTACTTACCCTCTATTCCAAATTCTACCCTAAGCCGAGGGTTGCTTTCTCCCTGGGGGTGGATGCCACCCCTTCATGGGGGTGGAAAAATTTTTATTGAAAATAAGTGCGGAAATCGATAGATTGACTAATTATAAGCACTTTTTGTTCAATGAAGTTTTTTCTGAAAAGCAATACTTTTCGACTTATTCGCGAGTGAAATTGTCGGTTTTCAGTAAAAAAAAACACGTTTTCAGATTATTTTTCGCGAATAACTGGAAAATAATGCATCTAATCGAAAAACCTGCAGAGAGCAAAATTAAAGGTTTTGAAAAAACAAAGGCGATTGTTCATTTGTGATGTATGCAAACCCACTACAAACTGAATAATTGCTTGTTGAAAGTTGATTGGTATTTTCAAACGACAAAATGGAAAGTTTCTACGTACAATAACCAAAAACCAATGCATTTTTCGGGAAAAACTAATTGGACCTTTTCTGAAGTCCTTCAGAAATCCTTCATTTTTGTTATTTATAAAAAATCATATACGTAATTCAGCGAAAAATCACAATTTCTTCGAAATAACTCGAAAAGTATTGATCACATGCAAAATTTTCTAGAGTACAAAATTGAAGGCTATTCTTCTCTGAAAATTTCGGTGTTACATTTTTTTCTGCAGGATGAAAATAGGGTAAGCTATGGCCAGTTAAATATTGTGAAGGTTCGCACAAAGTACCTTTTTTGAGCCCTTTCAGCATGAACCTTTTCAAAACTATAATCTGAAACAAAAAATAATGTGAGTGAGCTTATAGCTCCTGAAAAAAGCTACAAAATAATCCTTTGGTGGATTTGATTGCTTGAAGACTAGGCGAGTTATGGGAAAAAACCAAAAACAATTTTTGTAGAAATTAGAGTATATGTATATTAGTATATTGAAGAATACACATAGTAACCATATTTTAGGCCTAGTGGAACTATATGTATATTATATATGTATATACCGTGTGTCACAGACTCATGGTACACCCCCGTTTTCTCCTTTGTTTTTCTAGATATATTTCTGAAATTCGGAACATTGAATATGCTCACTGAACAGCATTTTTCGACATATCTGAAAGAAAAAAACAACTTCCAATTTTTCCGGAAATGACATCAACTTTCGATTCTTGAATGGGAAAGTTTCTCTCTCCTACTCGTTGAGCTTATGGATAATATAAATGGCGATATCTCCGCAGTCATTGGAGATAACATCATCAAACCTGGTATCGTTGGATTCCTCATGATCATCCCTAATCGATCATGTAACAATATACAGGGTGTCCCATTCAAGAATCGAAAGTTGATGTCATTTCCGGAAAAATTGGAAGTTGTTTTTTTCTTTCAGATATGTCGAAACATGCTGTTCAGTGAGCATATTCAATGTTTCGAATTTCAGAAATATATCTAGAAAAACAAAGGAGAAAACGGGGGTGTACCATGAGTCTGTGACACACGGTATACATATAGTTCCACTAGGCAACGATTTTGTCCAAAGGAGAGGGAAAGAGAGGATGAGTTATTCACAATTTTTTTTCAAGGAAAAAATAGGATTCAACATTATTTCCTTCATTCCTCGGTCAGTTTTGATGCTGGAAACTTTTATAAATAACAAAAATTAAGGATTTTTGAGAGACTCTGGGTTTACATACATCACAAATGAACAATCGCCTTTGTTTTTTCAAAAGCTATAATTTTGCTCTCCGCAGGTTTTTCGATTAGATGCATTATTTTCCAGTTATTCGCGAAAAAGAATCTGAAAACGTGTTTTTTTTGACTGAAAACCGAAAATTTCACTCGCGAATAAGTCGAAAAGTATTGCTTTTCTGAAAAAACTTCATTGAATAAAGAGTGCTTAGAATTAGTCAATCTATTGATTTCCGCACTTATTTCCAATAAAAATATTTTCACCCCCAAGAAGGGGTGGCATCCACCCCCAGGGAGAAAGCAACCCTCGGCACAGGGTAGATTTTGAAAAAGAGGGGATGTAGATCCTGAATCCAAATTTTCATTCGAATCGGTGCTGTATGGGATAAATACACGGGAAAATGGTCATAGACTGGACTACGAGGGGAACGTAATACTCCTCCAGACTTGATATTCAACGTCAGTTATCACTGCTGTAATCTAACAGATATTGGTCGACATTATTCGACGAGTGTAAGAATGCGTTGGAATAGAACAATCCTCGTAGATTTTGCCAGAAGTCCGAGACTTTTTTTACCGTCCAAGTGATCAGTGTTTTTAAGTTGAGCCCAACACGATGCCAATGACAGGTTCCGGCCTGAGTTTCTTGCAGCGTCCTCCTTAGCGAGAGTCAGCAACCTCATTTCCCCCTAGGTCAGTGAGGTTAGGGACCTAGACCAAGAAAGTTTCGCTGAGAATTCAGGAGAGAATATTTTTTGACAGATGAGTACCAACTTAGTCCTCATCCGGTAAGAGTCAGATATATAGAGGAGTAAGCTAGTATATGTTGATGGTGATATTTCGGTTTAAGCCTAGGTATTACTACTTGACGATAGATGAAATTTCGATCAAGATTACTCGAATACCTGAATATCAATACATATTTGAAGTTCATCCGTTCAGATTCCACTTCGATATGATCAGAAAATATTTTGTTGATTGATATTTTTCCTCCCCTTCCTTTCTCTCAAGTACTCGGAGATCTGTAGAATGTCCCTTCCTCTGAAACGTCGTTATTTGAAAACAACATCTGTCAACTGAACTTTGTTTCGCATTCCTTTGAATACCATCATGTCTGATGCTTGCATTTCAAAAAATTTTTATGACAATCCCAGATCAATAGAAAGAATTTACCATGGAATGTGAAAATTACCGTGTTATGGCATTGCTGTGTCATAATTAGCCTCAGAATTTGAGCAATCATAGCGAAGGATTCCATCTTGTAGTTAATTGTGCAGAAATTGTTTGCTAGGAGAAACTACTGCCAATCGAAACAGATTTCAATTTTGTTCTTAATATAGACCGTTCTGTTCAAGTACTGAGTCTTGCCTTAGAAGGATAAGATCACCAATTCAAATCATGTTTCAAACAGTTTCAGCATGGAATTCTCGTACCAAATATCCCGCGAACTTGTACTGAAATTTCCAAAAATTCTCCCAGTGGCAGATTTTTCGGGAAAACTCGCAACTACAGAAAAAATCCCTGATAAAACTTCGACATTACCTAAATGCAATTTTTTTCCCCACCATCGATACTTACTTAATTCTATACATTCTCTAATCTCGTTCATACTCTGACCTATTTCTGAAAATGATTTCCCATCGACTGCAGATATTTTCCTTTACAACAGGACTTCAATTTTGCTCGTACCTGAGGCGTAATTTTCCTCCTTTCTTTGAACCTAATTATCCCAGAAGTGTCCGCTCCCACTGCTGCATCCTTTCGAGCATGAAGTTCTATGCAACTCATCATAATATTATCGAGGGTTCACGATGACTTTGTATTCTCTGTTTTACGAAACATCAGCTCAAGGGTTTATCCTTCATTATCACAGTTTTGAGGACAGCGAAAGTTCTCGACTATGAACGGTTAAAGGAGAGGAATCAGTTCCAATTCATCTCATTAAGAATCTCAATCAATTTTTGCAAGGAGTTGAGATAACTCTTGTATTGTTGCATCTATTTGTTTTTCACATAAGTTGTTTCATAAGAATCACAACTTTCTTCTGGAGGCCTGAGAATAAATTAGTATGAAATTAGTGTTATCGGTAGTGTAGTGGTCAGCAGGTCCGCCTGTCATTCGAGAGGCCGAGGTTCAAATTTCCGTCACGAAACAACCGTGTTGGGATTTGAGGCCTCGTTAATTCATTTCTCGAAATGATTTCCTCTCCTGAAGGACGAATCCATTCTTTCAAAACCTTTCTTAGCGCGAATTCGGTGCGAATTCTATTACCGCGAAATTAAAAACCGCATAAATTAATATCAGCTTGGAAAATGCAGGAATTTCGCCTGTGAAAGAATATTGAAAATAATTGAGTTAGGTCGAGTTAGTCCGGGTCGGGATGAGTCAGATCAGATTGACTTTATTGAAAAAATTAAAAGCATCTTATAAAAAACGAGGGGCGATGTATACATCCAAAGTGAATTTTCGCGCTATGAAGCATTAAAATTGACTATACCGGAGTGAGTTCTATAATAATAATATGAGAACCATCGAGAATCTGAAAAATCAAAACGCTGAAAATCAATCAAATCTTTTTTCAAAAATATCACAGTTTTCTATACGATTCTCACTGACAATGTGTTCACAAAACCGCTGTTTTCCAATAATGATTGTGAAATATTTCATTGGGCTCATTTGATTGTATTGACAAAAGGTTGCAAACATTTTTCCCGATGAATGATTTAGGAATCTTTGAATTCTGAAGAATTATCTCTTCTAGTGGCATAAAAAATACCAAATCTCATGATGATACACCAATACAACTATATAAGAGATACATTTCTTCCCTATGTGAATGATTTTGGAGGTGAGGTCATCAATTTCCCACATATCATCAAATCATTTTATCTTGTTCTTCACTGGAAACCTCCTGCTGTCCGTGTGTTCGCCATAGTAGTTCCATTCCTCTTATACATCTGTTAGAGTATCTGTGAGGCAGTTTAACTCGCTCAAACTGTTTATCGAGATAACTCTCAAGTTTACTGTATCTTCAAAAAATTTCAGTCGCAACAATAACAGCAACAATTTTATTGACCAAAAATCGACAATGTCATAGAAAACAACCCTGCATAGTGAACCACTTTTCTGGATTTCCATACACGAAATGTGAATTCCAATCCAAAATTGAGTTACCTTAACATAATTTTAATTTTCTCTTTATACCGAAAAACCAACAGTGTAATAAAGTCTTGAGAAAATGTAAAAATATGTCTCCTTCGATATCACATTCTCCTGCATAATTTTTCAGCCTCACCTTCATTGTCCTCAGGAAACGCGAACTAATATCCTTGTCAAATTTCGGAAAATGATAGATTGAAGTAATATATTCCATATTTCCGCCTAGCCTCTCAGACTCCAATATCGATACCTGTGAAGTTATTCTATACATTGTCTAATCTCGTTCATACTCTGACCTATTTCTGAAAATGATTTCTCATCGACTGCAGACATTTTCCTCTACAACAGGACTTCAACTTTGCTCGTACCTGAGGCGTAATTTTCCTCCTTTCTTTGAACCTAATTATCCCAGAAGTGTCCGCTCCCACTGCTGCATCCTTTCGAGCATGAAGTTCTATGCAACTCATCATAATATTATCGAGGGTTCACGATGACTTTATATTCTCTGTTTTACGAAACATCAGCTCAAGGGTTTATCCTTCATTATCACAGTTTTGAGGACAGCGAAAGTTCTCGACTATGAACGGTTAAAGGAGAGAAGTCAGTTCCAATTCATCTCATTAAGAATCTCAATCGATATTCGCAAGGGTATGAGATAACTCTTGTGTTGTTGCATCTATTTGTTTTTCACATGAGTTGTTTCATAAGAATCACAACAACTTTCTTTTGAAGGCCTGGAACTAAATAAGTATGAAATTAGTGTTATCGGTAGTGTAGTGGTCAGCAGGTCCGCCTGTCATTCGAGAGGCCGTGGTTCAAATTCCCGTCACGAAACAACCAGGTTGGGATTTGAGGCCCCGTTAATTCATTTCTCGAACAGATTTCCTCTCCTGAAGGACGGTTTCGAATCCATTCTTTCAAAACCTTTCTTAGCGCGAATTCAGTGCAAATTCTATTACCGCGAAATTAAAAACCGCATAATTTAATATCAGCTTGGAATATGCAGGAATTTTGCCTGTGAAAGAATATTGAAAATAATTGAGTTTCGTCGAGTTAGTCCGGGTCGAGTTAAGTCAGATCTGAGTGAGTTCAGGAAAAATTAAAAGCATCTTATGAAACACGAGGGGCGATGTATACATCCAAAGCAAATTTTTACGATATGATGCATTAAAATTGACTATACGGAGTGAGTTCCATAATAATAACATGAGAACCATCTGAGGGTCTGAAAAATCAAAATGCTGAAAATCAATCGAATCTTTTTTTTAAAATATCATAGTTTCCAATACGATTCTCGCTGACAATGTGTTTACAAAACCGCGGTTTTCCAATAACGATTGTGAAATATTTCATTGGGCATATTTGATTGTATTGACAAAAGGGTGCAAACATTTCTCCCGATGGATGATTTAGGAATCTTTGAATTCTGAGAAATTATCTCTTCTAGTGGCATAAAAAATACCAAATCTCATGATGTTACATCAACGAACTATATTAGAGATACATTTCTGGTTGAAAGTATTCTTTTTTATGTGAATAATTTTGGAGGTGAGGTCATCAATTATTCACATATAATCAAATCATTTTATCTTCTTTTTCACTGGAAACTTTCTGTTGGACTTTCAATCAGTTGATGTGTTATTTTCATTGTTTTGTCCGTGTGTTTGCCATAGTAGTTCCATTCCTCGTATACATCTGTTAGAGTATCTGTGAGGCAGTTTAACTAGCTCAAACTATTTATCGAGATAACTCTCAAGTTTACTATATCTTCAAAAAATTACATTCGCAACAATAACAGCTATCGGGAATTTTATTAACCAAAAATCGACAATGTCATAGAAAAAAACCCTGCATAGTGAACCACTTTTCTGGATTTCCATACAGGAAATGTGAATTCCAATCCAAAATTGAGTTACTTTAACATAATTTTAATTTTCTCTCTATACCGAAGAACCAACAGTGTAATAAAGTCTTGGGAAAATGTAAAAATATGTCTCCTTCGATATTACATTCTCCTGCATAATTTTTCAGCCTCACCTTCATTGTCCTCGGGAAACGCGAACTAATATCCTAGTCAAACATCGGAAAATGATCGATTGAAGTAATATATTCCATATTTCCGCCTAGCCTCTCAGACCCTATAGTGAATGATGTATTTGAAAGCTTATATTTACTCTTTCGCTTCGCGAGTTTATATATGAAAGCACAAAAATGAACATACATTATAGCCGATAGACGTATCGGAATTTCTTGCAAGGGGGGTGGTGGGGGATAGGGCAGGATAATCTACCGCTTGTGCACTCTCTTGTAGAAAATCTTGGAAGGCTTTTTTAATGGAGATTCTGGCAAAAGTGCGAGGAATGAAACAGTTGCTGACGATGGATTCCCATTTTGACTATGGATGGTTGTCATGTACTAAACGTGGGTGAGTTTTATTGTTAGGATTTTATTGTTTGCTCAATAATGATATAACAGGAAAGTATAATTTCATGTTCTTTAAAACATGCAATCCTTAATGAGGGATAGAATAACCTTTCTACTCTCTTTTTGACATTTTTCAGATTGATTTTGACCTCGAGTTCGAAGGTCGAAACTCTAGACATCACCTAGAAGATGGCAAATGAGTCTTTGCCGAAGCCGAAACGTTGTGAATATCATCCTTCAGAGGATCAAAACCATATATATATATATATATATATATATATATATATATATATATATATATATATATATATATATATATATATATATATATATATATATATATATATATATATGATAAACTACCGAGAGCTTGACGAAAACAGAGAGTATTCTTTGATCTAGTCCAAAAACATCTGAGAGGTAGGAATCGAAAGTTTTTTGGTGATATTCATATCGTCGGAAGTCAATGAAATGCAAGTAATTAGAGTTGGGAGAGGGGGTTTCAGATAATCAGTATCACAGTGGCACTGGACATAGGGAAGTTAGAGGTTCCCAAGTAATTGAAAGTCTCTGCCCGTCATCACGTTCTGTCGACCTCCCTGCCTGAATAATTCGATGAAAAAACGTCGATTTCAAGGTCATACATTTTTACAAAAATAATCTCTTCATTATTTTCTATCAATCAAAGCATATAGTTATTGAAGGAGTTTGTAGACATTTTCCACATATAAGTGTGAAAGTATATCAACTAAACAGAGAAGTGAATGAGTGATAATTCAAATTATCATTTCTTTCAATGCTATTTTTCCAGTATATTTGCATCTGTCTTGAAATATTCCTGATGCCATAGAAATTACCACCACTTTTATTTCATATTGACATCAAGTTGTTAAGTCATCTTTTCAATCAGTGGTTCTTTGCAAAATACCACAAAGCTTGATAACGGTATTGTAGAAAACCACCATTTGTTTGCATCTGAAAAAAAGCGCCCCTCGATAAAAACGTTTTCCAGACATCCAGACACGGTCGGCATTCAAATATTCCACAAAACGCTCTACGAATACTCGGAGAGAAAAAATATACATTCACACGAGGAAAATGTCATCCAATCGAAGAGAAAATCGCATCAAATCGTTGACAGCCATTCTTCTGTAATGCCCTCATCTCTAGATTGAATTTGCTTTCGGAATAAGAAAGATCCGTAAAGTGCTTGTCATCGGAAAACATTTAGACAAAAATATAGCTACATGATGAATGTGCCCGAAAACTTCGGGGGGAATCGATGAAATCCGATGATTGAATGGATTGTATTGAGAGGTGCCGATGATAGATGGGGATTCTGAAATTGAATATAATTGATAGAGAACGGTTCTAAAGTTGTAGGAAGGACTTTGGAGAATTCCAACGATGATTATCACTTCTCAATATGGAAGGAAGCAATTTTCGGAAGAATCAAGTCAATTTTTTCGATAGAGGTAATAGATGCTAAGAAGATGGTAGCGGTATTGAATTTGACTAGAGCGCGCAATGTGGACAAAACGAGCATTTTCGGAAGACTCTCATTCTCCGCAACGCTTCAGGCATAAAAGTTAGAATGGATACAGTCGAATACGGCCACATGCACCTTGAGATTTAAACTTTACAGAAGTTAGTGACACTTTTCTATCTGTGTTATTCTATCAGAAATAAAAATGAAAGTATTGGATTAATGTAAAAAGACAAGACAATGTTGGAAATTACGCAGTTATTTGGATCGATCAGAGTCTTCGATTGATAAAATGAAAAAATAACCTTTTTTACACAAAAAAAGTAACTGATGATATTACATTTTAGTGCATGCTTCAGAAACTGAATGAGTGTCGGAAATTTCATCCGGAGGCGTTAAGCACCGTCATTTACCATAGGTAAACAATGCATTTTCATGTTGGAAAAAATATGCACTACAATCGATACAGTGGATGCCAGAGTTTTTGTAAATCAGTGGAAAATATCATAACACAGCTGAAATGTTTTCTGGAAGTATTTTTTCTGCTTATCATTCCCTTCGAATATTTCTCAAAGTAAATAAACTGTATCACTAATGTTTTTTATAGAATAGGTTTCCGCGGTCTGTTCTACGTAGATAGAAGTACTTCAATGTTTCGGCTCAGAATCTAAAGCCATACCTACTCCTCATGTATTGTTATAGGGAAAAAATTTGTGACTTCATAGAGCACAACGAATAAAACTCCCACAAAAGTAGAAGACGCTATAGGTCACGCACTGTCCCTATGGCAGACAAGCTTTCTGACTGAATGGGGTTGAAACTATCTACTGACAAGAGGCCAATTAGCCATGAGTTTGTCAAGATTGGCCGTCCTAAAAATTGAAAATCGATTACGGTAGTTGTATCGCCAAAAACATAAGCAGGAGTTTTTTCAGGAAACTCGCATTGAAACTTCTCAGATATAATAAAACACCTTTTGTGGCTTTAGCCAGAGAAGTGGTTGTTTTCTGATAGATGTCGGTTCGTTGAACTACTATGTAGGCAAGTCACGACTGGCTTGAATGAATTGCCCCATTACATGATTTTAAATATAATTGATTTTTTCTTCCAGAGAGCCAATTCCAAACATTGAAGCATTGGTTCAGATGATCTCCTGCCGCGTATCTCCTAAAGTAAACGGTACCAGAAACGCAATTTGGTACCGAGAAGCTAATAGAGGAAACCACATGAATGTTGTTAGAATCACGTTATTTTTGGTGAATGAATCCTTCCTTCTGGGTGTTCAACCTACCACAATCCTAACCTGTGGTAGAAGTCCATTGTATCTCGAAGTGGAGTGTGAGATTTACGATGCAGAAAAACTCTAAGTCGTCTCCACAATTTGATATTTGAAGGATGTCAGGACGGTGATTCAGTACATATTTCGAACCTACATAGGTTCATCATCAGCTGAATTAACATTTAATTCTACAATAAAGGAAGAATAATATTATATTAGTTGATAATATGAAGTATAAAATTACATGGAGATGAAAAAATTTAATTGGGAAAAAAAAGGTCACATGGTGAAATTTAGATAGGCATTAGGAAAAATTTTATATTGAAACGAATTATGAAAATTTTGTGATCAGGGGAATTTAGGACATCTCTAACACAATGATGGAAATTGAGAAGCTTGGAGAACTTGTGCCCAATTTGTAATGTGGCTATTTCTACCAATACATATTGGGCACAAGGGCTCCAGGCCTCCCAATTTCAATGTCCTAAATTCCCCTAATCACAAAATTTTCATAATTCGTTTCAATATAAAATTTTTTCTAATGCTTATCTAAATTTCACCATGTGACCTTTTTTTCCCAATTGAATTTTTTCATCTCCATGTAAGTAATTTTATACTTCATAGTATCAACTAATATTATATTACTCTTCCTTTATTGTAGAATTCAATGTAAATTCAGCTGATGATGAACCTATGTAGGTTCGAAACATATACTGAATCACCGTCCTGACATCCTGTGAATATTAAATCGTGGAGACGACTTAGAGTTTTTCTGCATTGTACTACCACAATCTGAAAAAATTAGGAATCGATATTGGAATATATGCAATTGTAAAAGGGTGGAGTTCTATTTACCACCAGAAGTTGTTGCGATTATTGAAAAACAGTTTCTGCTTTGAAGAACACGTCCAATTATTAGTCAATAACGAATTCAAAAAAGGAATTTGCTTATAAGTTTCGGAAACAGAAGAGGAACTTAGCAAAAGCGAAAATGTACTCTTATAACAATATATTTCCAATAATTTGCCAAATGGTTTTTGTCATCATCAGGGAGCTACAAAAATTATACTGATTAGTGGAATAGAATAAGAAACTTCCAATTTTTTTTCACGTACTTAAATTGTTAGTGAGGATAGTCGCGATATGAATTTCTCAAAAACCGAGTCAGATGACACATAGTACAAAACATTACAAAAACAGTGATACGTATGAGTACAATATTTGAACAATTTAAAAACTGATATTGTGTGACATATTGGTGTTGTGTGATACACCATGTAGTTTTCACGCTTTTATTTTTTCCACATGGTGTTCCATACAACACCAATTTGTCACACAATACTTCCTCTTATCATCTTCTCTTGGGGAGTCCAGTCAGGAATAAAGCACTTGCGTCCGGCGGTATACGCGCGTGGTGCTGTTTGGATTCGGAGTGCAGGGTTTTAGAGGGTGATTTTTTTTGTGTTATAGTCGGGGTGTACATGGTCAATTTTATATTATGATAATCCAATCATAATAATAACATTCAATCAATATTAATATATGGCTAACCCATAAAAGGTGAAACTTAGTATATTAAAATGAAAAAATTCAAAATTAATATTGAATTTTTTCAATTTAAAATTCAATTCAATATAAAAATACAGATACAAATGTTGATAAGATTAGGAATTGATGATAGAACATACAAATGGGATAAATCATTATCATTACTATTATTATCATTATTTCGAAGTATATTTCAAGGGACGATTCACTATAGTGTAGCCGCTGAAAAGATAGAATGATCACGTGAACGGCTCGCACAATTTGAATGTTCCTCCCCAATGTTACAAGTCCGATTCACACCACTCAACAAAAACGTCGCATTTCCCTGTTCTCCCATAAACTCTTGGGATGCTTTTTCATAAGTGTTCATTATTACACCTTTTTCCTCTACAGTTAAATGTCTTTTTTTTAATCTTTTTCTTGGAGGTGAAAGAGTGTTTCCATCCATATTATTTAATTAACGTAACATACGTAAATACAAAGCACAAATGAGTACAGTACAGTGTAAACAGTTCTTCATTTATTTCAGTTTAGAAGGCGTGGCTACGCCGCGCAGGCAATATATAGATGCAGGCATTCACTGTTCACGCGTCCTTGAATTCTATCTTTTGAACAGCCCGACTATAGTTGAATCGCTCGTTTTTTCAAAGGGGAGAAATAGGAGATTTGTTATCAACAGAAAAGGGAACTACGGCGAGTTGGCATTATCTCCACGGATGACCCGACGACTACAGAATTCCCACCCCTTTGTTTTGAGCTTGAAGACCTGTCAAACCTCTCTTCCTCAAGGATCATTTTTTAATAGAACAGCTGATTTTTGGACAGAGGTTTTTTTGAGGCTTACAAACTCCGAAGTGAATAGTATATCGTATATCCTCTCCCTTGATTCACACGGTGTTCTTTGAACATTACAGGGCTTCCTTTCGTGTGAATCGGCGTAATTTGAAAAAAAATTGCTGACTATCAGAACGGGATCCACTCACTTATGATTATCTACACTTGTAAAGATTTCAATACCACTTCTAATTTTTTGGGATTGAGGTAGGTTGAGAACACAAAAAAGCAAAGAAGATTGTATCTCTATATTCTTGGGTATGTTTTTCAGTAAAACATTTTCAGTTAAAGGGTTATATTTATGAGGTACGCGTGAGTATTATGATTCTCAAAATATTTTATCGTATTAGTTCTCGATTTTTTTCAATATTGTTTTGGATAAGGAGTTTTTGAAAAAAAAATCATTTAGGTTACTATTCTCATTTGAATTTTCTCCAAAAGAAAAGGACACCCCTTCACGCCTCAACATTATACGGCTATGAAAATTATGGGCGTTTCTTTGTCCGATTATTCGCACAACTACCAACGCAGTGAAAATAGTGGAAATTCCATTCCTATCAATAGCTATATGAGGATGGATACATGAAATGAAGAACTCACTTCATATGAATATATTCTGTTGTCGTACTGTGAATTTCAGTTTTTTGAGTTGAATTCTTCTCATCAGCTTCACCTCTGATGCTTATTAATCAACAAAATCCATCGGAAATGTAACTGATTTCGCTGAACGGTTATTATGACGCACAAATAATTACATGCTTTCAGTCTGAATCAAGTTGAAAATACAATAAACCCTGCCTGACTCAACTGATGGCCGTTTTTAATTCCCATTTGGTAAACGGACTGTGAAAAGCATCCTAGTGTGTATGATGATGGAATTTTTTACACGGCGTGCAACAACAGAAATACCGTTAGAGAGACCCTCTTGCTATTTTGCAGTAATCTACGTCGGCATCGTGATGGATGAATATTAAAAAGGTACAGGATTATTCACTCAGGATGGGGATATTTAGGTTTCTTTTTGGTCGGTACTGAAGTAGAAATTTTCCGCATGGAAAACTTTGGGCATGTCAGGAATGTTTTTTTGGTGCATGACAGAATTCGGAAGCTGAAGAAAATCCATGATGTGGGGGGGCTCAACGTGTTTCGATGACTGTTGAGCCTCTTATCCGTCTTCCGTGAATTGATATTTTTTGGATTCTCCATTGCGTGTTATACAGTGTAATATGTAATATAGAAATTTCATTAGAGTGAGGTTGCAAATTTATAAATGTTCCATGGAATAGTGTCAGAAATCTTTGCATACTGCATTTTATTGCATTTGTTTTTGTATTGTATCAGTACTTATATACAGAGTAATAGAAGAAAAGTGGTGATAGAGTTATGTTCTCGGAACAGTGCAGAATTCGTCTCAAAATTAATTCAACAAATAGAGTTGCATGTTTTCGTTTTATACGTTCTCGAAACTAATTCCTTATACATTTTCTCATCTCACACAAAATTCCAATTCTGAATGAGCCTACTCTGAATTTTCTGTTTATCAGAAAGTACGACCAAATGAAACATTCTGGGGAAATCCATCAATATTCTTCAATTGTAGTTGGTGCATTACCCTACAATGAAAGTACAAATTGTGCATTCCAGATTGAATATATTCTTCGACTCCTCGTAAACTGAAATAGATTCAAATTAGGGAGGTATATTCCATTTTCCACTGAACCTGCATTGGTTTATTGTGGCTCAAATACCAATTCAAAATCCACCAAATAAATTCAGTTCCAGATGGGGAGAGAGACGCTCTGCAAAACATCTGATACCCTATTCGTGCCGTAGCAGGGCTGGCACAGAGAATGTAGCCCCAGTTTCTAAAGAGAAACGGTATGTATGTCAGATCCCCCGTCAGCCCAAATTTGTTCATGTGATGATTCAAACGACACTGTCTGGGTGGAGGCCTGTCGAACACAGTAGAACATTTCTTCTCTAATTACCAATTGCTTGGTGACATTCTTGGGTGTTGATTTCCCTTAAAATGGGCCAAGCTTAGGAGATCTTGCCAGATTTTCTGAAACTCACGGGGATACCAATGACAAAACCTGGTACGATGCCCTTCCTTGCAAGGAAGTCTGCAGCTCCATTACCTTCTAGACTCGTGTATTTGACTTTTTTGGTCAGAGCTTAGTGCTTTCAGAGCCTGAGGGCTATCTGCATTTTTCAAATTCATTTCTGATGAACGTTTTCTCTAACCTTAACATACATCATTCGATTGGCTTTACTCACGCCCGAAATACGGTCGCGAATGACCCTGGCTGGTCGAAATTTCATGTACTTGGTAGGTACATGAAATTTCGATTATAGCTAAAATAATGGTAAACCAGAAAGATTTTTGTTTTCGACAGCACACACAGCTTATTTGGTATATGCTCATATTCAAGTTATCCCAAAACTAGAAATTCAATTAGATTAAAATAAACGGTCCCATCCAGAGGACAGAGACATCCCCATTTTGAACCTCCATATTTTAGTCTATTTGGGATATCTGAGGGGGGGAGTTTATCATTTTTTTTTTCAATAATCAACATCTTGAACCCCTGAAAATGTTCCAATAGTTTGTTGGCATTCTCTTATTTCATTTAAATCCTACCATTTCAACACGAAACCCATTGTTATAGAGCCCTGATGATGAATTTATTAAAATTCGAACTTTGACAAAGGAACGATAGTTTTTCTTAAATCAAATCGATCACAATCCTACCAATACCACCATTGAAGAATTCAATTGTTGCTCGAAAAACGGATTTGCTGATTACTGGAACTTCCGGTTGAACCGAGTCTGGAATTGTTATTTCGTCTACATTCCGGCTCCAACTTTGGAGCCATTATCAACACTTATGCGTGACTTGAAGCCGGGTTCTAAGTGTCCTTGATCCCCAACTCTCATCATTACAAAGTGAAGACCGAGGTTGTATGGATGGAGGTATGGGATTCATGACCATGGGAGGGTTCGAACTCGAGTTCGGAGACTCTAGACATCACCTAGAAGATGGCAAATGATACTTTGCCGAATCGTTGTGACAATTATCCTTCAGAGGATCAAAACCACAGAACACGGAATGAAACCCGAAAAAAACAACTCATCATATATATATATATATATATATATATATATATATATATATATACAGTGAAATGGATAAGGGGGTCTCCCAGTCAGTCCAAATGAAAAGTCTCTGTTTTACTTCGCAAAGCTTTCGCTTCTATTGTGAAGCTTCTTCAGGCCTATGATTTATTGTTTTTTTCCCTTTTTCATCAACATTATTAACTATACTCACAGTAAAAATGGTGTAAAAATATTGAATTAAATATAAATTGATGAAAAATATGTATACATATTTGTAAAATAGTTTTTTGACAAATGTCATACCTTCACATTTATGCCATTTTTCACGTCTATGATGATTCGATCATTAATTCTACAGAGAGATGTATTGATTGAGAAGATTTTAATTATTACGTTTTTGATGTAGTTCCAGTAAGTTACATAGTGTATATGTTGCTAAGGTTATCAATGTCATTTCTTTTATTCATACAATTCGAAGATTTATTCATTTCGATCATTTCAAGAAAAATGCGTTCGGAAATATTTTTTCTGTATTCAATAATGTTGATGAAAAAGAGAAAAAAACAATAAATTATAGGCCCTGGAGAAACTTCACAATAGAAGCGAAGGCTTGGCGAAGTAAAACAATTTTTTATTATGATAATCCGATCATAATAATAACATTTATTCAATATATGATGAATGATACATTTCACAAATTATGCAATAAGAATTAAATAAATATTGAGGCTAACCCATAAAAGGTGAAACTTAGTATATGGGTGTTATTGAAATGAAAAAATTCAAAATTGATTTGAAATTGTATTAATTAAAAATTTAATTAATAATAAAAATACAGATACTAATGTTGATAAGATTAGGAATTGATAATAGAACATACAAATGAGATAAATCATTATTATTACTATTATTATCATCATTTGGAAATATATTTCAAGGGGCGATTCACTACTTGAATCGCTCGTTTTTTTGAAGGGGAGAGAAAGAATAATTCTTATCAACAGAGAAAGGAACTACGGCGAGTTGGCATTATCTCCACGGATGACCGACGAGTACAGAATTCCCACTCCTTTGTTTTGAGCTTGAAGACCTGTCGAACCTCTCTTCCTCAAGGATCATTTTTTAATAGAACAGCTGATTTTCGGAACTCCTCGCGGACAGTGGTTTTCTAAGGCTTACAAACTCCACAAAACTTGAGGTGAATAGTAAATCGTATTTCCTCTCCCTTGATTCATGCGGTGTGCTTTGAACATTACAGGGCCCCCTTTCTTGTGAATCGGCGTAAATTGAAAAAAATTGCTGACTAATAGAACGGGATCCACTCAGAAAAAATTGTTTTTTGATTAACACAGCAACTTATTAGGGTAGAATCTGCCCTTCTAGACATGTAAAGATTTCAATATCACTTCTTACTTTCTGAGATTGTGGTGGGTAAAGAACGCAGAAAAAGAAGACTATTTCTATATTCTTGAGTAAGTTTTTCAGAAAGATCATTTTCAGTTTGAGGGTTATATTCATGAGGTACGCGTAAGTATACGCGTTGTGACAATTATCCTTCAGATGGTCAAAACCACAGAACACGGAATGAAACCCGAAAAAGCAACTCATCATATATATATATATATATATATATATATATATATATATATATATATATATATATATATATATATATATATATATATATATATATATATATATATATATATATATGTCAAGCGGCAGTTTTGGGGACATGAAAATACATATGAATTTTATTGCATACATAGTCTATGTATTTTATATATAATTGATGTATACAAAGATTTTTGCAAAATTCTTTCGATTTTCAATTTTGATTTTTATATATAAGTATAGGTGGTTATGGAGACTCGTGAAATCACATTTTTATCGTCTCGACAATTCTCTGATATTTTTCCCCTTCGGATTCGAATAGTCTTGCGAAACGGGTTTCATCACATTTTATTTTCTATCACTTGATTCGTTGTCAGAGTTGACTAACTCATCTTGAATTGAAAGACCCCACTACCTGCCATTATAATTAATAATGATGATTATTCTCCGAGTCCGACTGAAGTAATTAGCACTCTCGACTACCTGAATAAATATGAATACGTTCTCCGAAGCCGAAAACCTCAGTCATCGAAGTAGAATCCAAGGACGGATGTACCTCTGAAGAAGTTAGCCACTCGGGCCAGCGAAACGTCAGGAAGAAAACCTCGGCCGCGAAAGCCTTAACCATTTCTTCAAAAGTATTATTATTTGAATTGAGTTGAATTTTCCTAGTCGAGTCTTTATTATAGGTCTCGCTGCTACTATCCAGTGAGATAGGAAGGTCGCTGCATATGTAAACCAAAGAGTACCCCAACTAACAAGAGGCGAATGCTTTGTCGGAACCTTTGATGTTGGTTGTACAAGATATTGACCGGAAATACTTCACAGCATTGACAAATGTACTAAATGGTACACTGAGAAAAAAGCACAGATAATGATCAGAATTTGTATAAAACCGCACTACACTGAGAAAAACAATATTGGTGATCAACACCTGTTTTCGTTATGATACTATATATTTTTGATGGACTGAATTTTTAACAAACTTTTGCTATTGAATTTTGTTGGTGTAATTTTCATTCAAATTCACTGATATTTCAGAAAACGTTCACTTCCATAAAAAATATTGATGTTTTTATTTATAGAATACACTTCTCTGAATTATAAGACGAAGTAAATGGATTGAGACACAAATATTTTTTTTTGAAGTTATGAATGTATTGTTTTGATCAGTTTTCCTTAAACCAGAAACGATTAGAATTTGGTTGAAATGGCTACAATCAATTGGTGAACAAAAATATCAAACAACAAATGAAATTGAATTAAACTTGAAACGTTGCCCGATTTTAGCGTTTCAAGCAAGTGCATATTTCAGAGGAGCCTTAATATTATATGAAGTTTGATTAAATTTAATCTCTTTTATTTTTATTAGTAAAACTAGAACCGTTCGTCTAGTGTGTTCATTGCCAGGTAGTCTAGCCTCATTGTTGATTAGGCTGAGAAACACTTGAATGATTTCATTTCATTTCTTTATTCGTCTTTTGGATCATTTACATGATATTAGACACGTCAAGAGAAGATAAATATACAGCTTAATACAAAAGTAAACAATTGCTGTACAAGTATGTGCGCAAGAATATAAATAAAAAAAAATGTATACAATCACAAAACAGGTAATGTAAAACATTGACACATTAACTATGAATGTAAATAAAATTTCAATATTGAAGCGGAGATGTAGTGAGAACAACACATTATAAAGAGCTACAGATTTCCATGCAGGAATTCTTCCAAGCTATAATATCCCTTAATTGCTAAAGCCTCTTTTATTTGCTTTTTGAACAAAACTACAGGCATGTCTCTGATATCTTGTGGCAATGAATTGAATAGTATCGTACCGTTGTATAAGAGCGATTTCTTGAATGTTGATGTTTTATGCTTGGGATTGTTAATAGTTTTTTATTCCGTGTTTCATATTCATGGGCGGATGATTCCCGATTGACAGTTAGATTGTTGAGTTTAACGTAGAGAAGAGCTTTGAAAATATAGATGCAGGGTACTGTTAAAATTTTGTTGTTTGAGAAAGCAGACCTACAGCTATCTCTGGGTGCAATGTCGTAAATTGTTCTGATCAATCTTTTTTGGAGAATGAATACCCTCTTTGCGCCAATAGATGTGCCCCACATTAATATATTTTGGGCCATATGCGAATATGCCAACGAATAATAAACAGTCTTGATAACATCTAAGTTAAGTGCTTCCTTAATCTGATGTATGGCAAATAGAGCCTGGTTCAATTTTTTACATATGTGATCAATGTGAGGCTCCCAAGATAGAGTCTTATCTATGTACAGACCTAGAAGTTTGGCAGTGTCAACTAGCTGGACATTGCTTAAAGTTATTGGTTTTCTCAAAGAAAACCCCAAATGTATTGTTTTCTTCATATTCAGTTTCAATTTATTTCGATCGCACCATGAGGCCATAGCATCCATAACTGAATCAACTTTGAATTCTAGTTCCTCTAATGTGTTCCCGGAAACTGATATGGTAGTATCATCTGCGAACATTATGGTATGCCCATGCCTTATATAGTTGGGAAGATCATTTATATAGATACAGAATAGTATCGGTCCCAAAATCGACCCCTGTGGTACACCAAGTAAAATTTCTTGAGTATTTGAAACTTCGTTTTGGAGAGTTACTACCATCTTTCTATTCGATATGAAAGACCTGATCCATTCGAGTAGAAATCCCCTAATGCCAACATTGTACAGTTTGTAGATCAGTACTTCCTTATTCACCGAATCGAAAGCTTTCGCCAAGTCGAATAACATCGATACCACATACCTTCCCTTGTCAATTTCACTCTGAATGAATTCGAATTTATTGGCAATAGCTGTCTCAACCGATTTTGATCTCCTAAATGCTTCATCATTTCATTTGTTATGATCAATAAAGTCATTCATTAATTTTAAGGTGATTGAAGCTGAACCTGATTAAAGATCGGCTGGCAGTATAGCGGTCTACGGCGTTATCGTATATGAGATGAGAATATATCATTGCTGGTTCGAACCGCGGTTGGAGCAATTTTTTTCCTTATTTGTTATCCTGCGTTCTGTACAAATGTATTTCACGCGGTCTTCAAACTCCACCAAAAAAACATGTTGCTCTCGTGAAATACCCTTTGCTACTGATCTGATGCAACACAAATGGACTAACTTTCAGTTGGCATCAACGCCCTTGTCCTCAGAAACGCCATTATTCATATGTAGATAAACATACCTATTTTTCAAGGTCTTTTCTATCAGCCACTTTCCAGACGAATAAAAACTATACTAATACACAGAAACGAAGGGGGAGACTTGAGAGTAAAAAACAAACACTGTCCCAAAAACCGTTGTGGTTAGTTGGAGTGATATTCCATATAGAGTTGAGCGAAAATCGATGTATTTGATAAACATCAGAGCCGAACTGGACAGATGTATTGGTTTAACGAGTGGACAAGGCTTTGCTTGTTCATGTGTCACACATATTTGGAAGTGAAATATCAACCAGTAAATGAAAAAATATTGATATCTAACTTGGCATTGAAACCAAGATGAAAATTAAAATCTGAAAAGTCGGCAACTAAATTATCATTAACGCAAAACATTCAATTCACATACATTTATATATAATATATACTTTATTGTGTATGGCGAATTTGAAATGGCGGAAAGAAAATCAAGATTTCTTTTTCAAAACAAATTTACCTATATTTGGGAAAGTTCAAAATCACGATTACGAATTTGCTAGTGATTCCTTCAAAATTCAATATGACGAAACCATACTGAACATAAAAATTCTTTCGCCGATTTCGATTAAATTCGTCAAATTTCCTTTAAAATTCAATACGCCGAAAGAAATATTTCCCGGTTCCGATCAACTATGATATTCGGAAGTTTTTGGGAAGAAATTTCAATTTCATTTATTCTGTAAATGAAAGTCGCCTAAGAAGAGGTGGAGGGGATTATTTAGTGATGAGTACACACCATCAAATCTATCATACCAAGGGCACTGAAATGTATAGACCGAAAACCCGTGACACATTTTTAGAGGATCATCGGTGCGTTTTGATCATTGTGCGAACCCCGAACCCCTTTAATTCAACCTCCCTCTACACGGAAGTGACTTCGCCGAACAAAAAGAAGAATTATAGGTGCGCGTTCGGGGTATGTCGCAAATGATTGAAAATTGAAAAAAAGTTTAGACGGACGGCATTGCCGAACGTGTAGGGTGGACCATTCACGAGATGGCCATTTTTTCAATTGTAAAGTATCAATTAATGAAAAAATTATCATTGGTGCATGTTCGGCAATTTGTTGAATCATGTATCTATTCACTAAAACTCGAGATAATATGAATATTTTGGTTGGGTCGGGGGCCAACCACCTTAGCGTACTTTTGTCTTAAGGTTGTATAGTATTCATTAATCATAGATCCATTTTCGGCATTGATTTTAAATTATTCATTAGATAAAATGGATGTGTTAAAAGTTAATACCGAACAAATAGGTTGGCTATTGACCTTTGTAGACGATGAAATCGAATCGTTACAAAAATATCATTAGTGCGCATTCGGCGATGGTGGTTGACGATGAATAATAGTATAATTGACAGATTAATGCAATTCCCGAACAAAATGATTGGATCTCTTTGTATGTAATAGCGAAAC